>JAQLOM010000020.1:13113124-13124706 GCA_030068315.1 Chrysichthys thysi
TCACCAACATCTCAAATGTTCTTTTATTTGATTAGTTAAAATATTTGTGTTCAGACCACAGTCCCATTTAAGAAAAATGTGCAGTTTGGAAGTGTGTGTATTCTGGGTACTGTCGGTTTAAGACTGCCGACTTTATCCCCTTGTTTACTTCCTGATTGAGGCAGAGGGACGTGTTTAATGCTGCTCGTGCTGAAAATGAATTGTAAAGTTTTAATATGGTAAAGTGAGTGATTGTATAGTCCTGTTGTGGTGTTTTAGTTTTAAAGAATATGTAGTTATCAGTTGAAGTTCAGTTGTTTTAATATTTATTTTATAGAGTTTTGTATCATGCTCCACGGGGCTACGAGGTCATTGTGCTCCGTTTAGCTAACAAGGAGACCGATATTTTATGCTGTGGGGCGAGTTAACATTCAAGCGAGATTTCATTTAAGTAACATTTCTGTCAAAAAAGAGAGTTTGTCAGAGAGATTCACATGCCTGTATGATGTAGGCAGCAGCACTGTGTCTCTAAGCTCCATCCACCCGTGACACCCCGCTACACAAATACTGAGCTCCAGTTACAGACAGCCGCCGCTGAAGCTGCTCTATTAATAATCACAAACCCGAGGTAATGCACTGTACAGTACACCGATACACAAGGGAACTCCGTGAGTTGCGGGAGAGAGTGAGGCATCACACGAGGTGAGTGATTCAAGAATCGAACGCGCACTTCTGGGTATCGTGTGTGTGTGTATGTACTGTATTTTCCGGACTACAGAGCGCATTGGTATATATGCCGCACCCACTAAATTGTAAAAGAAAAAAAAAATCCCCCCCACCCATATATTAGCCGCACTCCGACTATAAGCCGCATATACTGTGGCGAAGGCGGGTTTCTTCCATCTCCGGATACTCACAAAACACTGGAGACGGCAACCGGCTCTTTAGGAAAATCCCCCAGCAACAGCTTAGGAGGCTCTTTATTTACACTTCCGGTTGCATAGGCAGCATAGTTCGGACAAGAACTCCTGCTTATAACCACGCACACATGCACTCAACCTTATATGGCCGAACCGGCCGCACGTCACCTGAACGAAACAGCACCTCGGGGACGGTGACGTTACAACACACAACATTCCAAATATCCCCCCGGTTAACATTACACAACTTGGGACAAATTCTAAGCACTCTAACAATCTCTGAACACAGTTAAACACACAATAAAACACACAAATTATACACCCCGGTGCATGATGGGAAACCCCGCCCACACCCGGAAGCGTCGCTACAATACGTTGTGAAATGAGATAGACACACAGATTTTGTAAATGTTTATTTACATACCTTAATTGTTTCCAAATGGTGCCTAACATGGTGTCTTTATGCTAATCCTGGCGGCTAAGCTGCAACGTAACTTTATTCCGGACTTTGTGGTTGTGCAATTACACCCCCCCCCCCCGCAATAAAGTCGCCCTGATTGGCTGGTTGTGACGTCGTTGATGTTCAAGGACAGCCAATAGCATTACCCCATACTGAAATTTGCAGGGGCCATAATTTCGTCAGAAGAGGCTATAGACTTTCTCCAAACCCCTATAGACTGTTAAAATAGATATTCAAGAACAAGTATACCAAATATTAAGTAGTAGGTTTTTATCTCCTGCAAAATGTTGTGTACAGTGCCCCCGGCGCTAATCTAGAGGGCTTGGTGTAAACAGTGCTCTGGCTCCACCTGTCGGGGATGTGGAGTAATGCACTTTACGGTCACAACTTTTTTCCAATGAGCATATCTTCCTCAATATTTAACATATGAACATCATTTTGGTCTTATTTTAAAGCATTTTTCAAGCCCTTTCCAACAGTTCCCTTTATTTTGTAATACAGCTGATCGAACAAAACAGAAAAGTCGAGTCATCTTCTTCAGCGTCTTACTCTTTGCATTGATCTGTTGCGTCTTTCACGTTTTAGTGCCCCCTGATGGCAGTTAGCAAGAAAAATCTATAGATAAGCCGCATCGGTGCACGAGCCGCAGGGTTCAAAGCGTGGGAAAAAAGTAGCAGCTTATAGTCCAGAAAATACGGTATGTGTATCTACACGCACACACAACTCGAATTCCAGAAAAGTTGGCATCTGCAGATGGCACGGCGGATTGTATTTACCAACAGTGGTTTCTGGAAATATTCCTGGCCCATTTAGTAATGTCATTGACACAATTACGCCGATGAGTGATGCAGTGTCGTCTGAGGGCCCGAAGACCAGGGACATCCAATAAAAGGTGTTCGGCCTTGAATCTCCGTGACTGTTTCTCCCTTTTCTGATCTCTTTCCAATGTCTAATTTCACTCCCATCGTGATGGCTTTCCTCTTCGTCGGAGCACTACCATGTGAAGACTTGGACTTTCGTTTAGGAGCCATGATAAGGGCCAAAAATTCGTCAAACTAACAACACAAACGGAACACTTACGCTTTTTTGTTTACAGTCAACTTCGCCAACTTCCTCACTCATACGGCACATTGCTGCGTATTTTTCTGCCGAACGCAACCAAACCAGTTTCGCCCACGTAGTCCATAAGTACGATGCTAACGGCATAAACCGAAACACTCATGTCTCTCTTTTGCATTTTTATGGACGCAAGCGTCGTAAACTCAAAAACGTCATATGTAGAGAATGTTGTAACCCGAGGACCTCCTGTACTTTAATTTTTGTCCCAATTTAAGGAAGGGTTCCTAAAGTCACATGTAATGCTCCCATGTGAGGCAGGGTGGCATATTATGGGTGCCTGCAGTTACCATTGGGGTAAATACAGTGTATGTACGCCATACATTTGAATTTGTATGATCTTTGATATAGAAACTAGTCTTGGGTTTGGTCAGTCACTTTTAAAATCCAAACAGTGGGTATAATATTTGATGACCTTTTTTGCTTGCACTCAGCAGCCCTTGCAATTTGAATAAAATATCTGCTTTTGGTGGGTATGGTGTGGGGGTTACTAATGGGAGGGGATGTTTTGTATTTGAATGAATGCAAGTTCTGGTCAATGAGCCCCTCGCTTGAACATTTGAACGTTCGAACACTTGCTGTTTGGTTATTTGTTGTGGAGTACATGGGATTTTGTTTCACTTTAGTCTGCCAGAAGTTTAAACAGAAGGTTTCAGGAAGTGCAGATCTGCTTTGTGCCTCAGTGCCCGCCTTTGGGCAGTTGGTGAACTTGAGGTGTTCCTGCTTGGCTTGAAGCCATGTGTTTGTTGACTGAGTGCATCTGTGAATTATGCTCCAGCCCCAAGTGCATCGTTAATTATTATTGGAGAGTGATTAAAGAATAATTAGCCTTTTCCTTACAGGATTTGTCTTCTTGGATGTGCTCTGCTGTGTAAGCCACTTGCAGCATTATCGCAAGCTGTAAACTTTGCCGTAAAGCTTAAAGCATCCATTAACGTGGCCTGATGTAGTCTTCCTGTTGTTGTTGCTTGTTAATGATGTGCATCACTCCATCTTTTTCTCCTTTGTTTCCTTTTTTTTTTATAGAATTCACTCTCGGGCCTGATGGAGAAGGACCACTGATCACTTTTCCGTGCCGCCACACGGCTTGACTTCCATTCGAAAGAGATCACTGCGGACTTTGATCTACATCACCCCGGGCCGTCTCAGCTGCCCCTGGCCTCCTTGATAAGTGACGGCGCGTGATCTCCAGAGATTCTGAGTATTCCGCAAACATGCTCCAGTGCTGAGCTCCGTCTCTGGACTTCGCCATGACCAGCTTGAAGCGTTCGCAGACCGAGCGCTCTGTGGGGGGCTCTGTGCCCGCTTCAGATGAGTTTTACACCCGTCGCCTGCGCTTGCCAAATGGAGGGGCGCCGCCTCCACGCAGCGAGAGCACCCATCTGTCTGGAGGCACACCTGGAGTGCCCAAGATGGGAGTCCGGGCACGGGTTGCTGACTGGCCGCCGAGGAAAGATGGTGGTAGTGGTGGAAGTGGGAGTGGGAGTGGTGGTAGCAGTGGGAGTGGCAGTGGAGGAGGAGGAGGTGTGTGGCACATTACAGTGGAAACTGACTCGCCATCAACTACTTCTGGGAGCACCCAGAGCAATCTTTCTGCTAAGCTTGGTCACTTGATTAGCCCACAGGATTCGTCCATGCTGCGTAATATTCAAAATACACTAAAGAACAAGATCCAGAGCAAGGGCAAAGACAACCGCTTCCTATCCCCAGACGGTTATTTGGGCTCACCACGCAAGGGCATGCGTCGGATTCGCCAACGCAGCAACAGCGATATTACCATCAGTGAGCTGGACGGAGACGGCAACGAGGGTTGGTCGTTTTCTGGCTGGACACCGATGCACCGCGAGTACGGCAGTACCTCCTCCATCGACAAGCACGGCGTCTCCGGAGAGAGCTTCTTTGATATGCTCAAAGCCTACCAGACTGATGACCCTGATCAGCGTAGCCCTGCTCCTGAGAAGTTGAGCGAACTGCTTACCGTGGCACACAAGCAAACCGCCCTCGACCTGCCAGACGGGCCCCTGGGACCCCCCCGGGGTAGTCCCGCAAGTCGCCTCAAGGAAAGAGAAAAGCACCTGAAACGGCGTTCTAAGTCTGAAACCGGAGGCGAGTCCATATTCCGCAAGTTACGGAGCGTGAAGGCAGAAGGGGACTCCTCTCGTGCCGGGTCGGATGCAGAAGATGGGAAGTCTGAGGATGCAGGGCCTCCTCCAAAGCCCTGGGTCTGTCAGAAGGGGTTCGCCCATTACGATGTCCAGAGCATTCTGTTTGACCTGAACGAGGCCGTGCAGAACCGGCAGAGTGCCTCCAAAAGGAAGAACACCACCACTGGAGCCTCTGCTGCCGCCGCTGCTTCAGCCTCCACCTCGTCCTCCTTATCGTCCACCCAGAGTGGGGCCTATGGCTCCCCCTGCGGCAGCCAAGAAGAGCTGAACGCCAAGGACGGCCCAGCGCTGGACCCCGGTGACGATAAAAGCAACGATCTGGTCCTAAGCTGCCCCTGCTTTCGTAACGAGATAGGTGGCGAAGGCGAGAGGAACATCAGCCCTTCGAAGCAGGGCAGCATCGGCAGTGGGTCGGCCAATTCTTCCAGGGACGAGGACGGGTCCCGTGAGGCGGCGCCCAACACACATTTCAGTAACGCAGGGGTGGCTGTGCTGGAAGCTCCCAAAGATGGGAAGAGCATTCACCATGAGAGGGGAAAGAGCAACATTTTGGAACATGTGGATTTGGGTGCCTATTACTACCGAAAGTACTTCTATTTGAGAGGTGAGTGTGTGGGTTGCATTAGTTGGCAAGCTGTCGGGGACCAGTTATTATTTATTTGTGCATCATAGATTTTCTCAAGCACTTATTACCCCGAGAATGGCATCAGGAAAGTCTTTTGAAGGCGTCGCACCAGGTACGTCTCTAAAACACAGGGGACAGGGGTGCATTTCTGCTCGTGACACGTACTTCTAATAGTCCCAAATTGCTGTGTTTAAGTCTTCTGTGGTTGCAGGAAATTTGACAAGCCACCCCAATTACCTCCACCAAATTAGTCAAAGTTTTCTACCTCAGAAGTTAAAGATAAAGGCACAGTAGCAGGGGCCAGTTTGCACCAATGTGGCGCAAGTTCAGCTGTAGGTCAGGGGGTAAAGTCCTGAATGTTAGTTTGCTGCTCTAGTTGATCTAGTTTGTAGTTTTCAAGTGCTCTTTCCCCGAGGGATGTTTTGTTTAAGATGAAAACTTAAGGCTATAGGAAAGCGTTGTTGCTTGGCGCAGCCGGTGAACTTAAATGTGTAGGCGATTTACATTCAAACGAGGCTACTTGTGTTCAGCTGGTGCAAACGAACAGCTCCGAGTCAGTGGGGTGGAGCTAATTTCTGGCCCATAAAGATGTAAACAGAAGCCTGAATCCAAGGAGCTAGCCAAATCCATCGTCTGGCAATATTGCAAATTATATTTTCTCCTTGGGATCTTTTGAAATTATTTGAATATCACAGTTCTTACATCATGTTAAAACATTACCCTCCACACCTTTAACAGGACATAAAATCAGGGTTCACGTGGTACATTAGATCATGTGTAGACACGCCGAACACGATGAACCAGCTTGCTGCGGGAATGAACCGTTTAGCGACGTCTTCCAGCATTCTCACATAAGGGCATGAGCAGCACTGTAATCTTTCCCATCTATGGAGTCGCACCAAGCTGACGCTTCGATTCACCAAAATAAGCCGTGCCTGTCGGCACCGCGGCTCGCTCGGATAAAAGGCTGTTGCGTAACCTCCGAGCAGCCATGCGAACAGGATAACTCATCATTGTTGAAACTATTCAGCATCGAAATAGAGGAAAAAAACCCCAGCAAGCTTGTCAGATTTTATTCATAAATTATAGCAGGCTCATAAGGGAAACGGAGAGCCTTCATTAAACTTCAGTGCTTCAGCTATTGATTGCCGGAGAGGAGTTGCTTACACACAACCTCCTGCATTGATGAATCAGTGACGACTCGGGCTCGGAGTGAATCTGTGAATATGTTTTGGCAGCCGAGCCAAGGATTTTCGAGACGCGTTTGTTGAAATTGTAAAGAAAGTGTCATTTTGGTGATATGGGAGGGATGTGGACAGTGTTACAGAATGATGCTCTGCTGTTTGTGTGGCTTTTTAAAATTTATTTATTTATTTATTGTCTCTCATAGAGCACTGGAATTACTTGGGCGTGGACGAGACGCTCGGCCCGGTTGCTGTGAGTCTTCGTCGAGAGAAGCTGGACGATCATAAGGAGCACGGACCGCAGTACAGTTACCGGGTCATCTTTAGAACCAGTGAGGTGAGTCTTCACAAACCAGACACTTCAAGACACTTCTCAAGCGTCTCTTGCGACCTGTCCAGGAGTATGCGGATGGTGTCTCAAATATTTCTTCATTCATTCATTCATTTATTTATTTTTACACCCCTCCAAAAATGATTCCCGTTCACACAGTTAGCATCTCGAGAATATCTTTATATACATCTATATATTATATTTAAAAAAATAATAAAACACATTCTGTTCAAATTTCTGTTTATTTGGAATAATATAATGTATGCATTATTATTTAGCAATTGATTCATTTTATGACTTATTTTATTTTTATTTTGGCGCCATGGAGGAGCAGCTCTCCTAATTTCAGCGTACTGACCGTGTGCAATGCCGATAAAGGCGTCCGTTCATTCAAAGTGCATTTTTGAAAACCTCTCCAACCATGCAGCATTTTCAACAAGATGTTTGAGACTTAAAATGTAAATTAATTATGTGGACAAAAGTCTTAGGTTGAACACCCCAAGAATAACGCGAAGAGCGCTAGAAAAAGGTGGAATGTGTGGGGGAAAACACGAACGCATTTGTAAAACCGCAAATGCCAATCATAAAGTTTTGTCTGATGACGCGGAACTAGCGTTTAAGGTTCTGCTGGATTGTGAAGCGTTCGGGTCGGGTCTTGATTTGAAATCTCCATTTTCGGTTCAGTTTCTAGCTCACTGAAATATCCAAGTTCCTCTACTGTGTATAAAAATGTTCATTGACGCACAACATCGTTTCCAGGTGGACAGGGTGACCAAGAGGCACAGCACAAACCTTTTTTTAAAAAAAAAGTTTTTATTTTTTTTAATAGATAAACGCTATGGCTCCTCAGCTTACGTGTAGCTGCTTTTCAGCAGGCAGCAGTGATGAGAATTCATCTCCGACGCCCACCCCGTCTTATATAATGCTCTCAGAAGCGCAGCTAACCGCCTGCCAAAGCTCAGCGCTCATCACGCTAGCGCCCTAACTGGCCCACTGCCCCCTTAATCACACCGAGATCTGGACAGCTGCTCTAGATCAGGTCCTCGCAATCAAAAATAAAGGAGGGAACGGCAGAGCTCTCTGACTCCTGATGGAGACGTCGCGCTCCGGTCTCATTTATAGAAGCTACTTATGATTCACATGCTCTCTGATGAAGCTTAATAGCTTTGATCCCGGCATGACTCACGGCCCTGCGTGTTACCTTTTTTTGCGCTGCTATTTCCAGACACACAGGTAGGTTGGAGGACTTTGTATTCTTTCTTTATTTATTTTTTTAAAGAAACATTCCCAGCATTTTGACATAATGGTTGCACATTAAACCATTAACCATTAAATCTAATCCACGTAGAAGAATACAGAAAGGCCTGACGTGCCCTGGGAACATCTCTGAGCCTCTGTGGTTATTAAAAATACCAGGATTTCTGAATGTACACGAATACACGATGTGGAAAGATTCCAAATAGTTAGCTGGCTTGGTCAACGAGTAATAATCCGGTCCCAGTAGGAGTGATATGAGCGATATGAGTGGGGTTTGACTATAAATGTACACGAACGCTCATTTATTCACTCAGCCAGGCCTTTCGAAATCCAGTGAACCCTCGGCTTACCAGCGTGATTTGTTCGCAACCCGGGTCAATTTCTCCCACTGAAATGAATGTAAACGCAATGAATGTGTTCCAGCCTCAAAACATGTTTTTAAAGTGTATTATGGGTTTATGTCTGGCCATAAAACAGAATAAAATTTAAATAAGCTTAATTATAGAAAAATAAACAGATGATTTTAATGCACGTTCCCTTTGCGGAGGAGAACTAGTCGCTGGCGTAGGCGGATGGTGGCGGAGGGATGTGGGGGCACTTCTCATATGCTTAGGCTTCTTACTCTCACTACCATTTCCACTTTCTTGGGACCCGTAATGAAGCTCATTGAGCAAAAATGCAGAGAAACACGATGAAAAAATGCGTCGAACACGTTCACACCACGAGCGCTTGAGCGGAACTGAATGTTTGTGGCGTGGGTTGCCTGTCTGTACGTGAGACGAGGATTCGTTTGTCGGTTGGGACAAAATCTGTTCAGGAATTTAATTCGTACGTCGATTCGGTCACCATCCGGCACGTTCGCGAGCCGAGGGTCCGCTGTATAATGTTAGCGTGTTATACGAGGACTACGTTTTCTTCACCAGCGATCAGCATTAGCTGCGCTAGCTAGTTAGATAGCGTAACACACTAGTGTTCAGTAGACGATGTTTTCATGAATCGTGTCATCTTCGTCTACTGATTTTGCATGTCCCTTGTGGTCGGTCCAGAAGTGTAGAGGTTCTTTAGTTGCGCCATGTGTAGTGCCTTTCTAGAGGCAAATTACCCACAATCTTCCCCAATCGTCGCCATTTCCACTAAAACGCAAACCTGTGCCGGACTCTGGTACCCTTGTTGAATGTGGGTACTCTTCTTTCCCATGTATGAGGCAACACTGTGCTTGGCGATTCATTTTTCTTGCTGATTTAAATGCTCAACATGAAATATTTTAACCAGTACTTTAATCTTTTCCAATCACTTAGGCGTAATTTTTTTTACCTACCGTGTCTCTTGCCGTGATTTCATTTTTTGTTTTTGTTTTTGTTTTTGTTTTGTTTTTTTCATTTTGCTAATTAGCTTGATTTTTACATCCTTCCGCCCATGCTCCGAGTGCAATCTGTCTTATTCTGCTTTTGGGTTTGGAAAAGCCTGACTGGCTTGTACAGGTTAAAAGTATCGGCACCCATGGCTGTGTTTGAGTAAGTGTCTCATGCTTAGTCTCACTCTGTGAACCGGAAATCAGGAGAGTTGAAGATCATTTATTTTGAATTTCTATCAGTGTTACGAGCTGACCAGAGGAACTTCTCCAGCTTTCACCTGTTCAGGTGTGTGCCGGTCAAGTGACGCACACTCAACTAAATCCCGGACGGCCAAAAAAATCCCCAGGGTCGCCCGTTTGCATGCCGATTGTCCGTATAACCGTCTCCTGTCTTTCTTTACTTTCTGCCCCCAGCTGATGACTCTGCGAGGCTCCATTTTGGAGGATGCCGTTCCCTCCACGTCGAAGCACGGTCTGGCTCGAGGGCTGCCCCTCAAAGAGGTTCTGGAGTACCTCGTCCCTGAACTGAACACCCACTGCCTCCGCCTGGCCCTCAACACGCCGAAAGTCACGGAGCAGCTGATGAAACTGGATGAGCAAGGGGTAACCAGTGGAGTCACACGCTTCTCCCTGAGCACACTAATGAACGTTAATGAGTTCTCTGATACGGTAATAATGATGAAGTGTATGATGCAGCTGCTCTGCTCTCTTGCTCTGTGCGCAGCTGAGTTTCCAGTTGAAGGTGGGGGTGATGTACTGTCTGGCAGGCCAGAGCAGCGAGGAGGAGATGTACAACAACGAGTCGGCCGGTCCCGCACTGGAGGAGTTCCTGCAGCTGCTCGGGGAACGAGTGCGCCTCAAAGGATTCAACAAGTACCGCGCGCAGCTCGACACCAAGAGTGAGTCTGGTGCCTGATACGATAGTGCGACGAAGCTTCCTACAAGAGGACATCCTGAAGCGTTTCGTTTCTGAAAACTCTTCCCATGAATATTTAATAAACGCCTCCTGACGGACCCCGGATCGACCCGCGTGCAAGTTTTTAAAACCTCGTGTTAATTATTGAATCCAAAAAAAATCAGAGTGCATTTTTAAACTTTTTAGCCCGGTCTTTATTTTCGACGCGGATACAGGGAGGAAGCCAAAAAAAAAAATTTCAAATTCAGATTAAAACACGATGTTTCTTTCAGCCCCCGCTCTCCTCTCTGCCAAATCCCGCATCCCCATCTTGCTCTCGCTAAGCCGACGCTGGCTGCTCAGCTCCAAAAATTCAGGACGATCACATGCCCAGGAAGCCTCCCGCTGATTATGAGATCATGTTTCCGTAAAACGCTGGGATTGTGAGAATCCCAACATGCAGGCAGGGTTGTAGAATCCTGCTGCCGAGTGAGATAACGGCGAGCACTGATGGTGTTCAAGGCTTGGTGCTGTATCATGTGTCATTTTTGCAAAAGCTTCAATCAAGATGAGGAAACTTCATAAATCTTTACTTGTATATTTTACAGCTTTATTTACTCGTTCAGACCCTGCGGTGGATTGGCGACCTGCCCAGGGTGTAACCCCACCTCTCTCTCGCCCAAAGTCAGCTGGGATTGGCTCCAGCTCCCCCCTGCGACCCTGAACAGGATTAAGCGTCAGAAGATAAATAAACATGGACTCGTTCACACTTAATTAGGCTTTAAACAAAGCGATAACGGTGCTAGTACCGGATCTGTCTGTGTGATGCTCCAAGAACCAAACCAAGTATGTAATGATTGACAGATCGCCCAAGCCACAAGTCGCTGTGTACATTACATTGATGGAAGTGTATGTTTAACATACTAGTGTTAATGTTGTTAATGATAAAATGTTCAACAATGGGGTGGGGGGGGCAAGCTAAAAATATGAGAAGCTAGTCTAAAACTCAAAATAACATAAAAAAAAACCCAACAAAACAAAAAAAAAACTTATACAGTAGTCCCCTGCTTTATCGCGGTTCAGCTGTCGCGGCTTCACTACATCGCGGATTTTCAAAGTTTGACTCGCGGAATTTTTGGGCTTTCGCGGGACTCTGGAATAAAAAAAAATTCATTTTAAAAAATGTTCATTCAAACATTAACAGAACATTTAAATCGATATTACGCGGTATGCACCGTATTTCCTCAGCTAATAAGTGAAAGTTACTGTGTACACCGCTTCAACTCGGGAACAGGA
>JAQLOM010000020.1:13139698-13151413 GCA_030068315.1 Chrysichthys thysi
TGTGTGTGTGTGTGTGTGTGTGTGTGTGTGTGTGTGTGTGTGTGTGTGTGTGTGTGTGTGTGTGTGTGTGTGGAGACGTTCGTGCCACTCCTCAGGAACACCATCTGAAAAGGAAATTGCATGCTAGAGATCCGTCTCTACGGAGCGTCCGCGAGCCGAGAGCCTGCATTATTTCCTTAAGCACAGTTCAGCGCTCCTGACGACCCGCTCCTCGTTGTCTTCTGCACTGATTGCAGTAATTGAATCGGAACTGAAGTATCTTCTGACCTTTAAAAAAAAAAATGAAAAATTCAAAAAAATCTCGCCGGACGGTCTCCGATCTCGTCTGTACTACTTGAAACACGCTAATCTCGTCGCGCAGTGTGTTACTCTTACACAGAACAGGTGTGCGTTTGGAATCCAGGACACACACACACACACACGCGCGCATGCACACACACACACATGGACATGGTGTTTGTGCGTGCCTTCTCACCAGCTGGTCGTGACACGAGCCTCCTGTTGTTGCCCTGTACTTGTGTTTGGCAGCCTGTGTTCGACAGCGCATGTGTACGCTGGGCACTCGTTATCTCTCTCATTCTCGCTCACTCATTCATAGACTCATACACTCACTCCATCATACGCATCCACACACACATACACACTGACGCACCAAAACACACACGGCAGGTCACACTGGCACGGTTTGCAAAACAATTTTTCCGTCAAGCAGGAGAAAATAGCTGAACTCTTTGGTTTTAGTGCTGTGTGTGTGTAATAATAATTATAATAATAATAGTAATAAATCTTATCCCGTTCTACCACAGCACTGTTTGAATCCTCCATTCCGATTGGTCAGAAGATGTGGATCCGTTTTTTCCCCCATGGTTGCATCATCTTTAAAGCTCGTTCAATTCGAATCGAGGGCGTTCGACGGGCTGGCGTATGTGCAAGCGGGCGGATAGCACTTTTCTCCATATCAGTGAGGATTTCTAAAAAGGCAGAATGCGCCGTGGTGTCAAGGCGCTTCACACCCCAGAGAAACAATACACACCGTAGGAGTGTATTACATTTAAACACACACGTCAACTCACCTTCGTATAAATAGTGCGCTTGCGTAAGGAGGAGGAGGGAAACGATGTGATGAAGCATTTCGTTAAACCCATACGTCCATATCTGGGGGGGGTAACTACTACTTTTGTCTTGATTCAGGAGGGATTATGGAGCACACATCTCCCGTGCATGGTGTTTTACACAAACCGATATGCTAGCATACCAGCTAGCGTGAACTTTAAGGTCTTAAGAGAGCGCTTCAGGTAACCAGTAACGTCTGTCAGTCTGTAAAACTAGACCTCAACACAAAGCAGCACACACAGGAGACCCGCTCAGTCTGCAGCACTCCGGATTTGTGCGCCGATTCAGTCCAGGCAAAGGAAGTCAGTGGGGCGAGTGAAAAGCTCGTATTGTGGAGAACAAAGGATCGAAAAGCACGTCCAGGGCTACGGAGAGCTGCGTGATCGACAGCACAGCGAGTTACCAGCAGGTCGGGAAAGCCATTGTGTCACCGTGTTTGCCTCCTGTCGCACAGGTTTCATCGCGTCTGAGTCTATTGCACCGTCGGCAAACAGTCCAAACCCGCGAATCGGCTCTCCGATCCCACGACTCTTTGTTTTTGTACATCCGACTCTGCTTGGATCAGGTCGGTACAAAGCCGTGAATAAATCAAAAAGCCTGCAGGCTCACACCCGAGCTGGGGATCGACCCCACGTCGCTGGCTTTGCACCGTTCCGGACTCGTGTGCGAGTTTTCAGGGCGTCATCCGATCACGTTAATACTTGCGTGAACTGTAAACAATTGTAGAAATTCGAAGCTTGTTTAATTAAATCAGGAATTAAGTCACGTTTTGGCGAGAAACGTTTTACAGATGTGTTTTTAATGCGAACTCTATGTAGTACGCGGTCTCAAATTTGACCGACCTTGTATTCCTTTTTCCCTTTTCCCCCCTCCTTGTCTTTCCCTTTTCAGTGTATGGGATTTGAACACTGCGCGTCCATTACGCTGCTAGTCAGCAGGCACGGTTGTTTCCGTAGTAACGTCTCTTTTCTTTTCTTCTCTTTTCCTGTGTGGAAAGTGTCGCACTCTGGCGTGAAGTGCCCCTGCCGTCCTCTCCCCGTTCACTCGTTCCTGGACATCACAACCCGGACACGTCGACTGAGCTTCGACAGGAATCCTCCCATTTTTGCATTTTTGCTTTCACCTTACACCCCCCCCCCTTTTGTCTGTGCTCTTTCTCTTTGTCAGCATGTCTTTCTGAGGGTGTGGGTGTCTTCCGTGGTTGCATCCTTGCGCTGACCCCTTTTAACGTCCTTAGATATCCCCGTTCCCTCTCAGCCCGCGCCAGTAATAACAGGGTGCAGCCCACACCCGAGCGCGCACAGCCTGGACGCGGCTCAGACGCCGCGGCCCGCGCGCCGGACGGCTCGCCACAGCCTAGAATTATTCCCCGCTCGCACGACCGAGGATGCCGACTCGGGTCACGAAAGGCCAGTGGACACGTCCCGACCTGCTCCAGGCGTGTATTCAACCAGAGCTCTCTGTGAAAGTGCTGTCCATGATGGGTTTGCAAATGAAAGACTGGTCGTGGATTTAGAAAGAAAGAAAACAGTCTACTCGGCATTACACAGTGTTTAATTTGGATGATGTCGAGAGTATTTAGCTTGCACTTGTATCTGTAAGACATGTGGTGTGTGTGTGTGTGTCTGTGTGTGTGTGTGTATACACGCGGTGACCTTCTGAGCAGGGACACGGGCACAGGAAGTGAAATGTTAGGAATGAAAAGGAAGTGCCTCCTCCTGCACCATTCAAATAACGCCATGAAGACTTTTGCGGATGTACAGACAGGAAAAAGGAAAGGCACCTTGCCTGAGATCACAACTCACACGCACAGACTACGTACAGTCGGACCTTGGTTCGCAAACTTGAGTCCGTTCCGGGACTTAGTTTGTGAACCAAAACAGTTTTTCCCATTGACATGAATGTAAATACAATTAATCCGTTCCAGGCTCAGAAATACGGTGTTTTTATATTTTTAAGTGTTTTTTTGTGATTAAGAATGTAGAATGAAATGAAAATATCCTTAATTAGAGACAAATAAGGCTAAATGAAATAACACAGTACTGTAATTTACCTTTGTTGTTTATGGTTGCTGGCCCAGGTGGATGGAGGAGGAGGACAGGAGGAGGAAGCTACTGCTTCGAGGGGGAATCCCCTTCCATTAAAACACTGGGCAACTCTGATTTGGGAGGTTTTTTGTTTTTTTTTCTCGTCTCTGCATCTTTTTTGGCGCTTCCATTTCTGATTTGTGCACAAGAATTTTTTCCGACAGAAATCTAGTCTTTTTCCTTGCTGCAGAATTTTCCTGAAGCGGAACATCGCGTTGTCATTCAAAATGCTGTCGCGGTTTCATCGCGATGTCGAAAACACGAACGCCATTCTCATAGCCAGCAATAACTTCCTTTTTTACTTCAGCAGTAATACGCTTGGGCTTCTTACTGCTGCTATCGCGAATACTTTTCTAATTCTTAGGTGGCACAATGAGGGCTAAAATAACACAAAAAGTACAAAGAAGAAGAAAAGGTAATGTTTTTGATCACAGCACTCTGACGAACAATGTTTACACCAAGCACACAACTGAGCATGGGCTTCCAGGGGATTGTGGGTAGTGTAGTTCGTAGCCAAAGCATCGTTCGTGAACTGAGCTAAAATTTGTTCGCAGAGCTAGTTCGTGAACCAAGGTCCTACTGTATTTGCAGATGTAATTTTATACAGCGTACGGTTGTCCCACGGCTCCTTCAATTCTCAAATCCTTGTGAAGCCGAATTTATGTTCCACATAAACGCTTTGTGGTTGGTTTGGGTTTTTTTGTTTTTTTTTGCATTTTTTACGTTTTCTGGCGTCTTCAGAACCGAATATTTTACACTTATGCGCTTACTTTTCATCGTAGCATGACAAGCTACTTCAAGCGAAGGGGGGAAAAGAGAACATGGAGAGGGAACGACCGTTTGTAGCTGCTGGGGCGTAAGCGAGAACCCGTCTCGTAGGCGGTCCATGAGAAATTAATTCAGCTGTAAACAAATAAAAAAGGTTCCTTAATGGATCACTGTTGTGTGTACATCAGCGGCTCGTGGTGATGCGTACACACACTACGGGTTTAATAAATAACTAACGAAGTACCGTTGTTGTGTATTCACGGTGCAGGGAATTAAAACACTTCACACTTCTGTGCCGCGTCCTATCACTAGCACAACGCCGAGTGTCCTGTTCCTCATGTAATATAACAAAAGCAAGGAATCAAGGGCTCGTGCCACGGCAGGGTGTTTTTGGGGACGATATTAAAAAGAAAAACAAATGAAATGAAGAGCCATGTCGAGGGAGTGCAGATTCGGAGATGGGTCTGCACCTCCGCACGCATCTCTCCTCTTCCTGCAAAGCCTCTCAGCTTTGTTCTTTTCCTCCAAACCGTTCACGAGTCGCTATCTATTTCAGTCTCGCTGCTCTTATCTAACACCTCAGAAATTACACAATGGGTTTCGTTTACACGCTCGACGCCGCCATGGCGACGCAGAGCCAGGACACGCGCGGAATCTGTATCGAAAAAGGCTTTCTTGTATTTCTTGGTGTCGAATATGGGAATGTTTTGCGATCGAAGGCGTAATGACCGCGTGAGCTCCGAGCTCTGTGTGTGTGTGTGTGTGTGTGTGTGTGTGTGTGTGTGTAGGTGGGTGGTTATGTCGCAGTGATGATATCGCTTTGCATAATGAGTCTCGAGTGTTTCTCCAGCGCGTCGTTTTAAATCGCCTGCTGTCATGTCGGCTTTTTCAAAGCAGCCCCACGTCTTGTTTCTGCCCGAGTGTCCCGGTGTATCACACGCACTAATAATAATCATCGCTCTACGTCTCTCTAGATGCCCCGGTCAGCAAATCCGGACCATCGTACTCAGGTGGCCCGCGCATCCAAAGGCAGGAGCAGGTCATTCATCTGTCCCCGAAGAAGAACAGCCAGGTGAGTCTAGATGGGCGAAAGCTTGGTTTCAAAAAGTTTTTCAGGGTTTCGGAGGAATAGCAGGATCCCTGCAAGCTGTTCATGACAAAAAACAAACGAACCAAAAAAATGAAACCAGTTGTTGTTATGGTGACGAGGTGGACGCGTTCAGTTTATTTGCAGGACGAATAAAACAGGAGTCCTCCAGTGTGACTTGACGTGAGGAAGATGAAGCATGAAGACGCAGTAGTATATGATCTAGAAATGTTTGTAATGTACATAAGGAATAAAACATGGCGGCTCATGCTGTTCCAGGTGAATACGTTTTATTTAACAGCGTTGTGTACCTCTTGTACCACAGCAATCCGCTTAGAGTTGCGTTTAAAGAACAAGCTATTTTCTAGAACCGAGTTGAGAAAGTGCGTTAAAGGTTCTCTTGTCTTCTCTGAGATGTCTTTTCTCGAATCGAGCATGTTGTCAGGATGGCGTACTTATTTATTTATGTTTCCTTGCGCAGTCCGAGGGCCCGTACTCCCACTCGAGCAGTAACACCCTCTCCAGTACAGCCTCCAGCGGCGCTCACAGCGATGACAAGTGGTACGATCTGGGAGGCGGAGGTCCCCCAGAGGGCGCAGACTCTGAGCCCAACGGTCTGGGCGGAGGTGGGTACCTGCAGGGCTCCTCAGCCGACAGCGGCATCGACGCCACCTCGTACATACCCCATCACGGCAGCGCCAGCTCCTTGCTCACCGTGGGCACCTCGGGACCCCGGGAGAGGGTCGCCTCGCCGTGGCACGGGCCATCCGAGGGAGGCCGGCGCGTTCTGGAGCGATCGCCTCCGGCCGCGGAGTCACCCGTCGCTCCTGCTGAGGCTCCCGCCACACGCAGTCCTCCTACACATCTGCTAATGCGTGACAGCAGCTCGTACAGCCTCAGCGACATGGCCTCACACTCCAGGTGTTCGCCCGTGCACACACCATTCGAATTATCGCAAACCTGCAGAACGCTGAGAACCCCAGCTTTAATCCTGTGATCTTTTTTTTTTTTTACCCCCATTCCACATAGCTCGCGTCACTCCGGCAGTCCTGGAGTGCTCGGATCCAGTCACAACTCTCCCCGGGACGAGTCTCCGTCCACCACCTCACCCTCCTCCTCCTCACAGAGCTCGGTCTCTCCAGGACCCAAGAGCTTCTACCCTCGCCAGGGAGCCACCAGCAAATACCTGATCGGTTGGAGGAAGCCCGGGAGCACCATCAACTCTGTGGACTTCGGAGACACTCGAAAGTGAGCACCGCTCTCAACACCGGGTCAGAAAGCGCTGTGTGAACACCAACCGGCCAGATTATGAGTTACAGTACCGCAGATCGAGCTGCTGCTGTTAATAAGACCCTTAGCTCAAGCTTAATGTATCATCATTGTAGTCTACGACATATTACGATTTGATCGATCCAAAATAGCAGCAGTGATGGAAAAAAAAGAAAAAAGGGAAAAGAATCTTCGTTTCTATTATTGGTCAGTGCTTGATCGCCCCCTTGTGGTCAAGCATGAATAGGACTTGTCGTCATACAGAGCCCGAGGCGCATCAGAATGAAACGCTCGCCATTGAAGTGTTCAGATGATATGGTATTATACGTATATAGTTTGTGCAGTTTATAGCGTTGCAGGAGTCCATTCTAGGCACAAAGTGGTGCTTGAAGTCAGAATTTGTTGTACAGTGTGCAACAAGGAGTGTTTATTACCCTAATTTGAGTGGTTTCATCTTCTCTGCTATTTTAGAGCCTAGCGTCCAAGACTTGCCTCATAACTTGTGTGTGGAAAGTGTTTGATTTGATTTGATTTTGTGCCCAGGAGGCCTCAGGGCGAGGGAGCGGAAAGTGGGCCGTCTCAGACTCGGCCCTCTCTCAGAGACCTGCACTCTCCTCAGCCGCTAGGCAAATCTACTGTAGAGGAGGATCTGAAGAAACTCATCACCCTGGACAGCCCTCCTGCCATCCATCACGATGACAAGGTACACACACGCACCCACCCACCCACACAAACAAACACTGACAGACCCACACTCTGATTAAGAACCACAGTAGCGTCTAATACTGCAGTTTATCCTCTTGAGTTCGTCTGATTGGTCAGAAAGTGTTGATTAGTTTTCTAAGCCACAGCTTTATACTAATCTACTTGGTGTGCTGTGCCTCGCGTAAACTGATGAAAATACTGTAATCATTGTTGTGGGAAGATTTCCCTACGGAGACTTTCGGTTAACGTTTATGGAAGGAGTCTCCAGTGTCGGCGCTTTCCAACCGTACTGGACAGCCGTAATAGTACTTACGGACATGCAGTGCTGAACTGATTTGGGATGTTTTGTACCAGTCATTCTGCAATTCTTCACGCATACTCCGGGGTCGCTGTGTCCCAGTCTCTGCAGCCGTCGTGCTCGGGTGCAAGCGGGTCAGGCCGGCGCTCGCTGCAGCGCACCCTCTCCGATGAGAGTATTTATCGAGGACAGCGCTTGCCGTCGCTAGGAGACACTGTGCTGGAGCAGGCCCTCACCAGCGACGTACTCTTCAGCTGCTCCACCCTGCCGCGCTCACCCACCACCCGTGGGGCTCCCCTGCGCAGACCCTCCTACAAATTGGGCATCAAGATGCATGGTGAGTAGCTCGTGGGTACGGCTCCACCACCTTCGCAGAAGGTACAGGTAGCCTGCCAAAAAGGTGTAGTCCCATCATTGTCTACTCCAAGAAAGAGAGTTAAATTATTGTCTAATTCCGAGACACTTTAAGGGGCTGTTGTCTGGTGTGTGCCATGGATACAGGAAATATAGATGGATATTTAGATTGGTGGATGGATAGAGAGCTGGAGAGATCATCGGATAGATGGATGTTTGGATGGATGGAAATATAGATGGATATTTAGATTGGTGGATGGATAGAGAGCTGGAGAGATCATCGGATAGATAGATGTTTGGATGGATGGAAATATAGATTGATAGACAAATGAAGAGATGTGTATGTATAGATGGATGCATAGCAGACAGATAGAGAGATTGGTAGATGGATGGACATTTAGATGAATGCATGGAGAGATGGATGGTTAGATGATACTTGGGTGGCTGGATGGCTGGATTGACTGATGGATGAAGGGATCAGTGGATAGATGATGGAGTTATAGACGACTGGATGGATAGACAGATGGAGAGGTTCATGGACATCTTGGTGAATATTTAGATGAATGGATGTACAGACAGATGGACAAATCAATGCATAGATGGATATTTGGATGGATGGATATTTAGATGGAGAAATAAACGGATAGATGGATATTTGGATGGATGGACAGATGTGGAGATTGCTAGATGGATATTTAGATGGAGAAATAAACGGATAGATGGATATTTAGATGGAGAAATAAACGGATAGATGGATATTTAGATGGAGAAATAAACGGATAGATGGAGAAATAAATGGATGGATAGATGGACAGAGAGGTAAATGGCTTTGTTGCAGCAAGACAAATTACAATAAACTAAGCAGCTAAGTCAATAAAAAAAGAAATAATATGATTATATAATCATAATGTGATTATGTAATGTGTGTATGATGGTTGCTATGGTTACGTTCAGAAGGGGGTTCATTTTCATCCTACTCTCTTCTTGTTGGCTTTAAATGAATACCTTTTCGAGCGCTGTAGCCTGAGATGATTCCTTTCTTTCCAAATCAGTCCACTTATCTACTTGTTTTCTTTTTGTTCATCCATGCATTCTTTTTCTTTTGGTCTCTTTCTTTGATCATTCAGTGTCATTTCCTCGTGTCCTAGCTGCATACACGGCTATGACTGTCGGGATTTGTTTATTTAGCTGTTTATTTAACGTGGGCATGTCCATATAGAAGTAAATCACTCGAACTCTGAGATCGGACGTGCGTTTTCTCTTAACGTGGTGCAGGACGTCTAGTTTGGCTCCTGAAGTCTGCTTCAGGTCAGTGTTTGTTTATATGGTGGATGCAACCACGTATCTCAGAGCCCGATCAGTCACAGAGTCCGGCACCAGGTCGCAGTCCTAGTGTGTTATCAGTGCAATAGCCAGACTCGGTCAGCTGACACGCACCGTGTGATGTTTTCTCATTGGCCGTGGGTCAGGTGACCTCTCCGCGTCTGACACCTCTCTAGCAGACCTGCACGAGCGCCAGAGGTTGCCGTCTCCCGAACTGGGCCTCATGCCCCTGCCGGACACGGACACGGACAGCGGCCTGGACTGGAGCCACCTGGTGGACGCCGCCAACGCTTTCGAGGGTGAGGGGAGACCCCCACGCAGTGAGCCACCTTTCCTCTTTTTCTCTCTCTCCGCCTCGGCTCGCTCGCCGCCCTGCGCTCCAGCCCGCCCACCTAAACCCCGCTGATCAGAAGCGAACTCAAACTGACATGTACACTGTCCTCGGTTATGTAAACAAATAGTTGTTCTACCATTGTTTGTGTAAAGTGAACACATCCTTGATGCATTTTTTCCCCCTATTTTTGAATAATACTAATAACAGTTGCTAACCACATTTAAAAAAAAAAATAAATAATTATAATAATAGTAATAGTATATACATACTTTATAGCATATACAATATTTTATTGATTTAAGTCTCAGTGTAATATTCCGTTTTCCCCCAAAATTAAGAGCGACCCAAAAAATAGCATGATTTAAGTGCATGCTCATAATATAAGCCCTACTCCAAATATACCGTTGGCCCTAGTACCGATCCCAAGCAGGCGCCTGGATATAATATGAAGTCGCGGTTCAGAGCTCGTGGCCTTAGTCGTTTGCGGAGTTTTTCTTAAAACCTAACTAATAGTTGTTCGCGGAAACCGCAAATATCCTCCGCATTTGTTTGTTTGTTTGTTTGTTTTTTTGTTTGTTTTTTCTGGCAATATATAATTTTTCATGCATTTTACTGCTAAATTATTAAGAAAAATACAACTGACTCATTTTGTAACATGAATATTAAAATAAATTCAGCTAAATTTCCACATAAGATACAACTGGATACATTTTTTTTAGTCCTGTCGAGACAACACGAAGCGACCGTATAGGAAACCGCGCCTCAGGATGGGAAAATCCCCCTGTACTCAGAGGCGGAGTCCTCCCGCACGCATCATAACAGTTTACCGCACAGCGCTTACCCTGCGCATACCAAAGCAAACCACAGCACGTACCGAAGAAAACGTGCTTATGTGAATTAAAGTACCGTATGTACAGGGGTAACACCGGTATTTTACATCGATTGTTCGTGGGAAAAATAAGACATCCCCGGAAAACAAGCCCTAACGCCTCTTTTGGAGCAAAAATTCACATAAGACCAGGTCTTATTTCCGGGGGAAACGGTAATAGCAAACGGGAAGCCTTGAAATTTTTTATTCTCTTGTACCACAGCAACTTGGCAGTGATCATAAATCTCTTTATTAATTAGTGAGTGATGCGTTCCTGCATTTATCGTTGTGGAGCGTCCGTGAAACTGGTTACTTCCTGTTCTCTGCTGCGTTATAGCAGCTACGAACACTCGCTCCCTCAAAAGCTTGTCTTTTTTCTCTCTTTAAGTTAATAATACAACGCAGTTTGTTGAAAAACGTACAGCTCCAGCTTAACTCTGAATACTGCAAAGCTCTGACACGGGAGCCTCCTTCCATTAGTATTAAATAAACATGCGCTCACAGGAAACGCCACCATATTGACGATCCGACTGTTCATTAACCCGTCTATGTGGTGCATCCGCCGTGCAAGTCAGTGTGAAGGAGCTGTTACCATAGAAATGCTGACGTATTACCGCATCAGATCAAAGACTGCCAAACATCGAAGGAGCCTTCGGTGACCAATTATGAACGCCAGTCAGGATGAACGTTAGATTGAATGTTGGATCGTTGCCCCAGATGTTTCTGAAGCGAGTTGGTCATCGGGTCAGGTTGGAGTGCACGGCGCTGTGCGAAGCTCATGAGGTTTATAATGCTCGCTGTTCTTAGCACAGCAGCACTGACGCTCTCTCACGTTCTCATGTCTCCTCCTGTCCCTCACCGTCACCTTCACGCTGCTCGGCTCAGTCCAGAGAAGTTTCATGTTCAGTTCTCAGGACCTCAGTCACCGCAGTGAGAGTGCAGTCAGCTCCCAGCAGCTGGAGCTGCAGCCCGTCCCCCACTCCAGGCTCTCTCCCAGGTGAGGACCGACTCACTCCACCGACTCGACTCTGTGTCCACGGACTGTCAGTATGGACACACTCTGAAACTAACTCCCTCTCTGTCTCTCTCTGACCCTCTGTCTCTCTCTCTCTGTCTATCACTCTGTCTTTCTCTCTCTCTGTCTCTCTCTATCTGTGTCTCACTCTCTTTCTCTCTCTGTCTCTCTCTCTCTCTGACCCTCTGTCTCTCTCTGTCTGTCTCTCATTCTCCCTTTTTCTTTCTCTCTCTCTCTGACTCTCTCTGTCTGTCTCTCTCTCTGTCTGTCTGTCTCTCATTCTCTGTCTTTTTCTGTCTCTCTTTCTCTCGCTCTGTCTGTCTCTCATTCTGTCTCTGTCTCTCTCTGTCTGTGTCTCTCTGTGTCCCCCCCCTCTCTCTCTCTCTCCGTCGGTCTCCTGTCTCTCTCTCTGTCCGTCTCACTCTGTGTGTGTGTGTGTGTGTGTGTGTGTGTGTGTGTGTGTGTGTGTGTGTGTGTGTGTGTGTGTGTGTGTG
>JAQLOM010000020.1:13219746-13230814 GCA_030068315.1 Chrysichthys thysi
CACACACACACACACACACACACACATATATATATATATATATATATATATATATATATTTATTTATTTATTTTTTTAATTTATTTATTTATTTATTTATTATTTTTCATCTTTTACGTTTACTTTTTGGGTTGTTGGTTTCTTTTGTTTGTTTGTTTTTGCTTTTACTCTTACCGTGCTTCTTTTTGAACGACACCGCTCCTAACAAATCACATCCTGAAAGGATGCATAACTTATAAGGAATCCACCAATCAACATTGAGAAGGCGGGACCTAAACGCCTAGGAGCCAACGGCTGACTTTTAAACAAGTCTGGTTCCTATTGGATAAATAGTGCCCTACATAGGGTGTCGGAGTGTCGTCTTTAGACCGTTACGGTAGCGTACACTATGTGTGGAGAAGGCGAGGATTTGGGACACGGCCCATGCTACCAGCGTTAGCTCGCGTCCTCGTTAAACGGGCGGTTTTAAAAGCAGGGCAAACTGTAGAATATTTGAATAAAATTGTTTTTGTAGAAGCCAGCGCATGAAAATATATTTCATAAACACATTTCCAATCTTTCCAAACGACTAAGTAACAAATTAGCTTGATATTACGTAGCCATGACTAGCTAGCTAGCTAATGTTTTCTTGACTAGCTTCTTAACTTCATCTAGCTACTCCCAAGACTTAGCTGTGTTTCCACTCTGTTTATATAACAGAAATGAAGAGAGGGAACTGGAGAGGGAAGAGGAACAGACCCCACCACCACCATCATCATCCTCATCCTCCTCCTCATCATGGCTCTGAGTGGAGTCGGAACCATACAGCAGACACACCTGAGTAAAAACCCCTGAATCAGACAGATCTGATGTTCATGTGATGTTGTTTCTCAGATTAAACAGAATTGTCCATGTTGTTGTGTGGTTTGCAGATCTTCAGACAAAAGTTCAGACTCAGGTTCATCCTCCAGATCCAGTGCTCCTGCTCCAGGTCATCTCCCATCACCACCTCACTTCAAGTCAAAAATCCATCATGAACAGTATCTTCTTCTTCTTCTTCAATGTGATCTATAAATGCATCCAAGATTTTTTATTATTATTATTTTTTGAGTAACAGAAGTAGTGGTGGTTTAAACTTCTTCACTGACCTGTCAGTAGCAGTTAGGAAAAGTCTTTTATTCGTCATGACATTTGCACAGCTGACAGATGCAGAAAACCGCATGCAGAAGTTCTTCACTGAACACACAGAGACGTCTCAAAAGTAAACAGACGCCATGATTTTTCACAAAGTTATTCCTAGAATTGTCCTCTTAGCTGTTCAGCCATAGTAGGGAAGTTGATGGAGATCCCTCGCAGAAGGACTCCGACTCACTTGGAGTCACTGTGAAACATCAGCATCCTAACAACTGGGATTTATTTATTTCCCCCAACAATCTGCTCGACGCTCTGAAGACCCCTGTCCGAGGGCCCAGGTCGACCTGAGCGGGACGCTGGTGATTCCTCTCCTTTGCTTTTGAATTGTACAATCACTCTGTTGACTATAACAAGACGAATCCCGAGGTTTTGTTCAACCATACGCTGGCTAAGTCCACCCTCAGACTGACCCACAATACAAACTCTTTGGAAATCACACAACTCTTTGGCTTCTGGTGTTTGCCGCATGGCTAGTTTCTCTAAACCAGGGGTGGGCCATCCAAGCCGTGGAGGACCGGTGTGGGTGCTGGTTTTTGGTACAACCTTTCTATCAGCAGTTAAAAAAAGACCCCTCTCATGGTTCTAAAACCACTTTTTATTAGCTGATTAAAAACCTGCACACACACTGGGACTCCATCGCTTGGATTGCACACCCCTGCTCTAACCTATTAATATACTGTCATCTGAAATGAATAAATAATCAGATATTAACAAGTTTGAAGCATCAGGTGGTGTCCGCATCGATAAAACGGGGGGTCTGTTTACTTTTGAGAGATGTCTGTTTATATTGGCATATATGAACAGAGAACATCTACTAAACATAATATACCAATATATATACAACACAGACACAGAAAAATAGACTTTTATAATTACATGAATACATACACAAATATTAGTGGGCAGTTTGCGTAAGGCAAAGCAAACCAAACAAACCTAAAGTTTCTTCCTGATAGACACACTGGTCATTTGCATGTAGCGACGCCCACAAAACCCCATAAAAGGTAAAGTGCACAGACAGCTGGGAGCATGAAACGAGCAGTCAGGGTAAAAAGGCTGCAAAACAGAAATGCATGATTATTTTGAGTCACCTCAAAATGTGAAACAATCATAAATAGTATAAATTATAACCGATAGTCGGCGAAAATATTTAATAATGTATATTATTAATAATCACGATAAGCGAGAGCTAGATCTTCCATCAGCCAAGGCGCGTGTTTTCTGCGTTCAAACAGATTTTTAAACTCTGTATCCACAATATGTGAAAGCAGCCATGGACTTGGACATGGACTGAGTTTAACCCTCTTGCCCTGAACTTTGTCTCGTTCACATTTTCAGACTTGCCCGGTTTTTACTTCGACCCCGAGAAGAACCGCTATTTCCGCCTGTTGCCCGGTCACAACAACTGCAATCCGTTAACCAGGGAAATGCTGGAGAAGAAGGAGCAAGAGAGCAAGAGGACAAAACTGCTGGCCGAGGACGAGCAGTCAAGGAAGGTGAGTGTTGGAGCGCACCGACGCACCGTTTGGCATACAGCCAGGTCAGGTGAGTGCGTATCGAGCTGAAACGCCTCTCTGTGACCCTGTGCAGAAAGCTCCACGCTCCGGACTGAACTCCACGCTGCTGCTGCAGAGGAGACGCCTGGGAGAGCTGCCCCCGGGCTCCTACTGCAGGTACGCTGTCAGGGTGCGACGCCGTACGCCACACACACCACGGCACCGCTCCCTGTCCTGCACAGTGAGGAAAATCCCATCACCTAGTACACTCCTAGTAGTTGTAGTCATCTTGATCAAGTTGGACTGACTGCTTGAACAAACGGAGGAACCTTCCCGCGTTTCCACTGATTTAAAAGTTAAAACTAAGACCTGATCAGGCGTAGGAGTTTTATAATCCATAATTCATTCAGTTATGCAGCCAGGAAAATTAGATCAGTTGAATAGGATTGGTTAAAAAATAATTGGTAAAATGGTAAAATCGGTGGAGGGGAAAGAAAAACAATTTGGATGCGGTCACAAATAGAGCCTGGATTTGGGAAATAAATAAATAAATAAATAAACTTATTCATTCATTCATTCATTCATTTATTTAGGAAAAGTTACTTTCCAAAAAAAATAATACCATGCTTTCTTGACTGACGAGTTTAATGTGTTCCGTGACGGAGCTCGTACCTCAAATTACTCGTATGTCAAGTCAGTTTTCTCCATTGAAATGAATTGAAATGCCATCACAGTAACCCCTGTGATACCGCGGTTCACCTCTCGCGGGATCTCGGCATCGCTGCTTTTCAAATTTTGAATCGCGGATTTTTTTAATTTTGCGGGACTCACAAACTCACTGGAATATCAAAAATATTTTAAAAATGTTAATTCAAACATCATTAAAAGAATATTAAATTGAAATAAAATACAGTATGTATTTTATCAGCGGATGAATACACAATCAAAACGCAGTGTACGCCACTTCTGCTTGTCAGGCGGACCAGTCAGGTGACCTCGAGGGAGCGCTAGGACGGCTATAAACAGGAAGTCAGCTCACCGGCAATATAGTACCCATGGAGAATTTTATATGTTGTTAAAATGGCGTAGGTTTAAGAGTATAGAAAGTGTTTAAGAGCATTGGACGTGTTTATAAGCGAGTGGAAATGGTTTATAAAGCCTTTAAATATATATAAATAATAAAATAAATGTAGCGTCGCTACTTCGCGGATCTCACCTGTGACCTTTCATTACGTTTACTGTAATCCGTTCTGGACCCCCATCCCCAAAACACCGCAATTTTTTTTGTTACATGTTTTTAAATAAGAAAACAATAGAATGTAGTGCAATAAACTGGTTTTATTAAGTGTAATGTACAGCGTTTATCTCGGAGATCAGACGACTTGAAGATGATGGAGGTGGAGGAGAAAGGCTGAACTGAATAACTGGATCTTATTCGCTGATTTTTGTGCTTTTCGCCACGCTTTCCTCACTTTCATCTGCAGGGGATGTCGATAAAAACCTGTCCAATGAGGTGTGTTTCATCCTACCTTTCAGAATGTTTCTGAAACACGTTAGGGCACGTGTCATTAAATAGCGCCGTGCAGTTTTTTTCTGGGTGGTTCTTTGAATAAAAGAAAATAAGGAAATGATGTTAACGCCCTTGGTTGGCATTCTAGCCTTTATCGACTCTTTCTGCTTCAGTGTGGTGCGGATCGTAGAAGTGCTACGCTCGTACGGCTTCGCCAAGTTGACTGCACGCACACCTTGGGCATGTTTTTCACTAAGTCTTTCTTTAATTCAATGCGCATCATCCGCTGCTTCTTCTCAGCCCTGTCCTTCGCAAACGCTTTCTTCAGGCCAACTAGCGCCAACTAGCGGTGGGGGATCTGAAATCTGGCTCGTAACCCGAATTTTAGTTCTTAACCCAAAGCAAAAGATCGTCCGAGAGATGGCTCGTATCTCAAAAAACTCGTTAGTTGGACACTTGTAAGTCAAGGTACCGCTGTATTTATAATAATAAATTAAACCCTGGATGTACACTATGTGAAAGCGGCCATAGGCTTGTGGTGTGTTTAACCATGACAATTAAATTAAATAATACTAATAGTCAGTTTTTACATTTAAACCCTTCACTAAACTGTCCGTGCTCCAAGGTTTATTTTCAGCGTTCGGGAAATAAAGCGTAACAAAAGTGCCTCGTTCCTCTACGAGCTGAATGGTGATTTTTGGTATTGGGGAAAAAAAAAACTTTTTAGCAGGTAACACACACTTCCTCATGTCTGTGTGCTATGATGTGTGTGTGTGTTTTGTGGATCAGGCTGGTGCACGAGGTGAAGGTCAGCGAGATGAAACGGCACAAGCTGGAGGTGCAGAGCGCCGACTCCAGCAGCCCAAACACGGACAACTTTCGCCTGATCGTGGTGAGCACCCGCCCCTGCAGGTAAAATCTGTGCGTATCGAAAGAGTCTTCAGAACCTCTTCACTTCCTCCGCAGGCGGACTCAGCGTGCGAGCGCGTCTTCACGGTGAACGACGTGTCGCACGGAGGCTGCAAGTACGGCATCATGAACTTCAGCGGCTGCAGGAACGGCTCTCTGTCGGTGGAGATGTGCGACAACCTGTACTTCACTAACCGCAAGGTGACCTACTGCCCTAAACTGTACCGTCGCTATGGAAACCTGCATTTGCATCTAATCCAACTGTGATGTGATGGAATCTGCTAGTTATTAGGTCTGATGTTATTTCTCGAGAGTGTTTTAAAAGGGCGAAGCAGTGTACAGTTAAGAGCTGTAAAGCAGACAGATAAACATTGCGTATTAAAGGCAGGGGACGCCGTTGTGTTGCAGGTGAACTCCGTGTGCTGGGCGTCCGTGACTCATTCAGACTCTCATGTCCTGTATCCTTCCTGCTGCTCCGTGTTTCACGTGGCTTCCCACGTGCTGCTGCTTTGTGTGGAGAGGGGTTGTTTTTCCTGACAAACCTCCTCAGGTTGTGCTTGGTGGGGATATCTCAGACTCCAGGCTGCGTCAGCTTACTGCCCGCGTCGCTCTTCAGTAACGCCAATCCTGGTGAGACGTCCTGACGCACTCCCGTGTCCACACCAAGACGTGTTCGCGTTTTCTTTTCTTTATAAATTAATTAATTTATTTGTTTTTTGTATTTATTTATTTGTGACATTTATTGTGTCGATGACAAGGTTTTATTTATTTATTTCTGTTTAAAGTGTTAGTGTTGACGACGAGGTGGCATTTTTATTTATTTATTTATTAGCGTGTTAGTGTTGATGACGAGGTTTTTTTGTTTGTTTATATATATATATATATAAGTGATAGTGTTGACAAGGTTTTATTTATTTAGTTGTTGGTGTTATTGTTGATGACAAGGGGTTTTTTTCTTGTTTTTTTTTAAATGTTAGTGTTGATGACGAGGCTTTTTATTTTATTTTATTTTTTTAAAGTGTTGATGTTGATGACAAGACTTTTTTTTTATTATTATTTTTTTTAAATGTTAGTGTTGATGACAAGACTTTTATTTTTATTTATTTATTTTTAAATGTTAGTGTTGATGACAAGGTTTTTTTTATTTATTTATTTTTTAAAGTGTTGGTGTTGATGACAACTTTATTTTTATTTATTTTTTTTATATGTTAGTGTTGATGACAAGACTTTTATTTTTATTTATTTATTTTTAAATGTTAGTGTTGATGACAAGACTTTATTTTTATTTATTTATTTTTTTATATGTTAGTGTTGATGACAAGACTTTTATTTTTATTTATTTATTTATATATGTTAGTGTTGATGACAAGACTTTTATTTTTATTTATTTATTTTTATATGTTAGTGTTGATGACAAGACTTTTATTTTTATTTATTTATTTTTAAATGTTAGTGTTGATGACAAGACTTTATTTTTATTTATTTATTTTTTTAAATGTTAGTGTTGATGACAAGACTTTTTTTTTTTTTAGGAGAGTGTCTGTTGATGAAGTTGTATATTTTTTAATTGTTAGTGTTGAAGAGGGTTATTTTTGTTTTTTTATATAAAGTGTTAGTGTTGACAAGGTTTTCTTTATTTATTTTTTTAATTGTTAGTGTTGATGAGGGTTTTTTGTTTTTTTCTAAAGTGTTAGTGCTGATGGGGTTGTAGGTTTACTTTTTTTTTTTTTAAACAGTGTTTGTGTTGTTGACAGTTTTAGTTTTTAATATTAATTGTTTTTTAATTGTTAGGGTTGAGATTTTTTTTATAAAGTATTAGTGTTGGTGATGAGGTTTTCTTTCGTTTTTTTTTTAAATTGTTAGTGACTTGCTTGAGCGTGACTCATTTGAACAGGTAGCTGACGAAATGGTTAGAGAGGTGTCCGTGACATTACTTTGTAAAAATAACCGAATAAACACAAAAGAGGAGATTATGAAGACCTTTTCAGTGTAACTGAAGACTGGAGAGTTCCAGCGAACGCCAGGTTAGCGTCAGTACCAGGGCCAACTACCAGGGTTTTTATATTTGTTTTTCTTTTCGAAAGCGTTCGGGGGTTCTTTGAGATTCTTTGTCTTATTGGCACATAATCACCGCATCACGACCGGTATTCATCCTCTGAGACCTGACTTTTATTTCTGACTCTTTTTTTTTTTTTTCTTCTCAGAAATGATTTCTGACTTTAACCTCAGAAACCCACCACCATGTACACTCAACAACGAAAAATTTTAAAAAGCTCATAGGTGGCCCTCTAGTTTCTTTCCGTGGCCCTGAGTTTGAAAATATCTCCGTTTAAAAAAAAAATATTCACTGAACTTCCTGTTGTTGTTGGTGTAAACAGACCAGCCTGGGATGCTCTGCAGTTTTAAGATCTCCACTGCGTGGTCGTGTGCGTGGTGCCTGAACCCACAGGCTGATAAAACCTTCAGTACTGGTAAGTGTGTGTGTGTGTGTGTGAGTGTTTGGTTTCATGTGCCATACACGCTGCACTGAGCATCACTTGCACGGTTTTCTGCACACTCAGGTCTGTCCCGGAGCGTCATCGTGACCGACGCGGTGACGGGCCGACGGCAGACGTACGGCACCGGAAGTGACGTCTTGGCCCAGCAGTTCGCTCTCCGAGTGAGTAGAAGAAACCTCCGGTGGACCTCCGAGCGTGTTCACACTCACGCTGATGATATGATCACGATGTCCTTTAGTTAATAATCTCTTAATATCGCGCCTGATAAATCCAGTTACTGAGGGCTTGTCCGGCGTAGATCAGGAGCGTTCCTCGAGATCATCGTGTAACGCTTGCGCTCTTGCGTTTAAGGCCCCGGTCCTGTTTAACGGCTGCCGATCAGGCGAGATCTTCAGCATCGACCTGAGGCAGCGCGGCCGCGGACGCGACCACAGCTGGAAGTCCTCCCGCTTCCACCAGGACTCGGCGGTCACCTCCGTGCGACTGCTGCAGGACGAGAACTACCTCCTCGCCGCAGACATGCTGGGAAAGGTCCTGCCGCCGACACTCCCGAAACGTCGCCGCTGCCACCGCCGCACAAAATGCTAAGCTTTAACCTGGGCTTTGTTTCTCCTCCTCAGATTAAGCTGTGGGACGTGCGCGCGAGACGGGCGGTGAAACAGTACGACGGGCACCACAACGAGTACGCCTACCTGCCGCTTCACCTGTGTGAGCAAGAGGGGCTGCTGCTCGCAGGTACCTTCATCTTCATCTCTCTTCCCTTTTCTTGCATGAAAAACGCCCGCAGCGTAATCAATCAGAATGCAAAAAAAAAAACACACAAAAAAAAGAAATGTGGTGGTGTTGTCGTTTGCAGCGGGTCAGGACTGCTATACGCGTCTGTGGAGTCTCCGAGACGGACAGCTCCTCAGGACCATCCCCTCCCCTCACCCCGCAGGGAAGGACTCCATCCCCAAAGTGGTGTTCTCCTCACAGCTGGGGGGTCGCCGAGGACTGCCCGGGCTCCTGATGGCCGTCTGCCATGATCTCTATTACTACCCTTACGGCGACTATCAGGACGGAACGGCATCCGAAGCCCAAGGCTAAGCCCCAGGCCGGCGTGTAGTGCGGCACCTGGGAGATCAGACCGTAGCTGGCGTCAGGTAGCATTCTGGAGGACTTCAGATGAAAATGTTCGTCCTGTATCCCGAAGAACGACTTGCATTTCATCCCACCAAAAAGTGTGATTTTTGAACAACATCCGATATGACGATACGACGATGATCCCAGGGATTCTGTGCGACGTTTTAGGAGAAGAAGAAAAAAAACCCATGCGAATATCTTTGCTTTGTATGTGGGGGGGGAGTGTGATGTAGAATTGAATAAAAAAATTTTCCCCTTTCTAAAGGGATCAAGACACAAAAATGATACACTTTCATGCGACGCCTATTTGCAATAAACAACGCACACTAGTCATATGGTTTACATTTGACTCGCCCCTTTGTAAACACACAGTAAAGGCTTTCCTTGCACCCCTGAGGTCATATTTGGCCCTAGCTTTTATTTGACTCTGAAATTCAACCCACTTCATCAGTCGGTGGACAGTAGGGGACATCCCAGGACGTCTCCTAAGGACCATTTCATAACATGTAGCAGGAAAGGGTTCATGTAAAAAAAAAAATGGTGGTCTGGGCCTTCCAGAGTTAATCTCACTCTCAAATTCACAAAATGATGAGTGGCACAATTCACATGCCCCATGTAGGACAAACTGAAAATAAATCAATCAATTAAAAAACAAAAAGGAAGAAAAATATTAAAATGCTCAAGTGCTGCTTCTTCATCATCTTCTTCTTTAAAAAAAAAAAAAAAGCATGCATTCAAAGTGCTAAAATATGTCCAGTATTAACACTAGAGATCACAAGTTCCCCATCCTGATCGTAGAGAACCTTCGTTTAGTGTCTGTCCTCAGACATCTCTCCCTCTCTCACACACACACACACACACACACACTCACTCTCTCTTCATCTCAGCAAGGGCTGGTGAGTCGGGTCAGGTGTGTTAGAGAAAGGCCCACACTAAACTGTACAGGAGCAGGACAGCGGGTTCAGGATCTGGAGCAGGTCTGAACTGTGGCGTGGTTCTCCACACCGTTATCCCTGAAGCTTAGCTTCTTATAGTAGAGTCGTGAAATAAATTTGGATTGGTTTCTTTATTTTGTTTTTTATTTTTAGGCTTAAACGTGTCTCCTAATAAGAAATCAGGCTTCGTGGGAGCAAAGCTGTAGCGCCACCCAGTGGACACGAACACTGAGAAACCCTGCTCAGGTGCACCAGTCACCCCACTGGGGTAAACATGCAGGGGGAACACAGGTAAAGGGGGACAACTTGGGTCATTTCACAGAAGAAAATAATAACATTTGTTAAACCTTGGGAAGTCTTTTACACCATTTAAAAACGAAAATGGAAACAAAAACAAACCCGGATGAAATAATAGCTCTTCGAACCTCACCTGATCAAACCCCAAATCTTTTTAGAGAATCTTGGTAGTAAAGTGAGACGCTCAATTTCTTTCTTTCTTTTTATTTTTTTGCATTAAATAAACAGAAGGGAGCAGAGGCTGAAGTGCCCTCGTGTAAATTATTTTAAATTATTTTTCTGATACAGTGAACCCCCGCAATATCGCGGTTCACCTATCGTGGGTTCGGTGCACCGTGGATTTTCACATTTTGACTCGTGGAATTTTTTGGCTTTGGCGGGTCTCTGTAAATGATAGGCGGAGGTTCACTGTATATTTAACCCCGGAACACCCAGACCACCTTATAATAGGAAACGTATCTCCGTTGGTTAAAATGATGATCCAGACTCTGTGAAACCAAAAACAGGTGTTATTTTACTATTTTAAAAAAAATTTTCATGAACCCTTTCCAACTACGTTATGAAATGGTCCTTATGAGACGTCCCCTAATGACTCCAATCAATGAGGGGGTTGAATATAAGAGTGAAATAAATATTATGGTCAGATATGACCTCAGGGGTGCTCCACCATTTACTCAGGACCCTCTTCGTCCTGCGTTTCATTTTCTGTGTTGCTTTGGTGTTTGAAATTCACCCCCCCACACACACACACACACAACCACAGTATAATGCTCATAAAACACAAACGAACAACCAGTCAGTACCTTGGGTAGAATGCTCCACACTTAATATGATTGGACATCATTTGCTTGAGTGCTACGGTACCGCCAAAGATTCTAGAGCGGAACAAGATGGATCAGTTACGCAATAGGCAGAAGTTCCCCCTGAACCACCGTGGACGCCATTTTGATAAGCCCACTGTAACTTATCTGTTTCAGCGAACAACGCCTAGCGCCACTTCTTAGAAAACATACGCTAAACTGTCCAAAGTTCTTCAAGCAGTCATGAGGAGATTATTCGTCTTTATTCGTCTTCTTCCGCTTAATCCTGTTCAGGGTCGCGGGGGGAAGCTGGCGCCAATCCCAGCTG
>JAQLOM010000020.1:13230914-13242139 GCA_030068315.1 Chrysichthys thysi
TGAAGTCAAACGCAATCCACGATGTTAATCGATATCCGAGGCTTCAATCAAATGGGGCTGATTTTGCAGTGTAGCTGTGTGCAGATGAACTTACCTCAACTGGGCTCCAAATATTGAGAAAAAAATCAAACAATCCGCTCAAATAATCTATAGATGTCGTCTTAACACAGGATGTCATAATTTCTCATAATGCAAACAAGGCGAATCCATCAAAACAAGAAACAACAAGACGATTTCAGAAAAATGCCACGTTTCCCACGGTGTCCGGCCTCTGGGACGAAAGGCCAGCTTACCAAAATGGCGCCCATAGTGTCGAACTTCCGTACTTCCTAATCATCAACGTATTTTCCGGCCAGTAATCCATCTTGCGCGTAGCGCTTTAGGATCTTTGGTAGCGCCATCGAGTAATCAGGTAGGTTAGGGGTCGGGTTGAACCTGTCCAAGGTACAAAAACATCAGAAGATCCAAAGTCGGTGGGGGTTTTTTTTTGGTTTGGGTATTTTTTCTGCTACTATACAAATAAAGCATGCGATCTGTTTATCGTGTTGGATATCTTAAATAGAGTATAATTACTAAAGAATTCTTCAAGAAGTGTCTAAACTGACTTTAGGCAAGTTTTAGATTAAGTAATACCTCTTATTTGGCTGTCCCACTTTGCAGATATGCTACCAACATGGTCAAGTGGGACCGAAAGAAAATCTCCCTGCAAGACATACGATACAATCCGGGGTTTTTTTTAGATTTTTAAAAACCAATTATTTTTTTGCTATGGTTTACGATCGCCCTTCGTACGTATAAAACGTAGAAACCCCAAACCGGGCTTTAGCTAGTCATACCCGTAACATCTTTCACCTCAAAGTGAATTCATAATCACGTAGCACTGTTTCTAACGCCCCCGGTTTTGAGGTCGGTTGGGTCACGCCCCCAGCACGGCGTTAAAAACGTAACCCCTGACGTCCCAGAGATTAACCTGTTAAAAAGAATAAAGGAGAACTCCAAAAAAACACTCAGGCCCAAGCTCAAGTGTCCCACTTTCCCAAACTCTAAAAAAAAAAAAAAACTGTCAGAGCGCCACACGCTATTAAAAGTACTCATGTTTAATTTACTCAGCGTACAGGGTGAATAAAACATGACAGTTATTGATCTGTCTCAGTCACATTCAGTCATCCTAATATTACACCTTATAAATAAAACAAAATTAGTCACTGACAAGCATTGTAGGGTGGTGTTTTTTTTTTTTTTGTTGTTTTTGTTTTAGTTTTTTTTTTTTTTTGTTTGTTTGTTTGTTTGCCAAAGGACCTTTTTACATCATATGAACCCGTACCAGGGGCGAGACGCTAACGGCTACTAGTAAAATGTGAATATGATGATGACCTGCGGTCAAGCGGAGGGGTTTACGCCATGCCATGTCTTCTGTGGAGCTGAAGCTGGATACGCACCGTACGATCTTCAGACAAAAAAATTAACGAAAAAGAAAAAGAAGAGAGAAAGAAAGAAATCACACGGTCTTTGGTTGCGAGTTGAGCTCGGAACGACGTCGGAGTCTTGCGGCAGTGTTTCGGATCTCGTCGTTTGCGAGCGCTCATCTGAAATCCACCGACAGGAGAACGCCGAGCTCGTGAGCCGGCTACGGACGTCGCCTTCGGCGACTTTAACGGCCGTAAAAATATCCCCGCTGCCTCAAAGTCACCGTTACACGAGCCCGCTTTCTGCGCCGATTCCCGGATCGTCCTGACTGATGACGATGAATAAACTACGCACGACGTAGTCATTTTTTTAAATCTGCCGTACATCTCCGTCGTATGTGTGTGTGTGTATATATATATATATATCGCCGTGAACGAGATTTGCCTGGAATCCTGTACGGAGTGACGACTCGTCTGTTTAAAATCCCCCTGCAATCGCACCGCTGTGCGATTTGGTGCGCAGCCTGACATCCTGAGGAATATAACAAGATCACGCTATTGTAAAAGATACGATTATAGTAACACACACACACACCACTTTAGGAGTTTAGTAGTGACGTGCGGGAAATGTGCCGAAATTAAAAACGGTTCCCGTGTCGTCAGGGCTCTGCTGAAAGGCATCGAGGATAAAAATACAAAGTCGTTAAGCCGGACTTTTACATTTGATCACCGTCCAGCGACGAACCCTGTATCGCAGGCTGCTTGTTAAAAAAAAAAAATCCCCAAAACTGTCACCTTTTTTGGACAGGTTTTAGAAAATGCATCATTTTTAGCGACTTATAGTCACGAATGTGAGCGTTCGGATTATTTCTGACCTCATCCTACAACCCTGCACCCCTCAGTTACACCTAGGAAGTCTTACGATGTCTCGAAAGGCCAGAAACATGAATAAGTACAGCGTGCAAATGATGTGTTTATGATTTCATCCTGTCACACACAGCGAAGGTGACCACGTCTCACTGTGGCTCGACGAATGACATCATAAAACCACACTGTTTTTTTTTGTTTTGTTTTTTTTAAGTTTCTTTTGTGATGAAGGTATTGCTTTTCATTTTGGCACGTGTTCCACGAGTCACTACGGAAAGAAAGCAACGTAGGATGTTCAGTTCCTCCGTGAGGAAGAAGAAGAAGAAGAAGAGGATGAAGAACGTACTGGCTGTGTGTGTGTGTGTGTGTGTGTGTGTGAGGGAAACGTCCATTATAAAGCTTCTAAGCGTTATAAAATGAGCGGCAGTAAGCGGGAAATCCTTTGAGTTTAAATGAACGTGAGATTCTCCTGCAACACGACGTACATGAGTTTTATGAGTTTATCTACACAAGAGGATTTCTCCTCAGGGGAAGACGTTAAACGGCAGGAGGAGCGACGTACGCCGACGGGCGTGCTCGAGCCTGCTCTGAAAGCGTCCTTGTGCATCGTTACAGTACAGAGATTCCCTGGATTCATGCACGCTGTAACTGGATTCGATGCGGATTCGCGTCAGGGAAAAACGCTTTTCATGCTTCCTCCGGATGTGACCCGGCGACTCGGAGTGACGGATTGGGATCTCGTGATGAGCGACGGATTGTCAAAATAACATCGAGTTTTCATTCCTGTTGGAGGGACAAAAAAAAAACCCCAAAACAAAATGGCGATGCCAAAAGAAACCTTAAGCTGCAAATTAAACATGATACTTGAGTCTTTGCTTCGCTGGAGAGGTCACAATGGGCGTCGACGTGCACGATCACGGCTCCGCCCACAGCTGCTCTCCCGCCACGCCTGGCTCGGACCGTTGTCTCCGGTGTCCTGCTAAAGGTCTCCGGGTTTCTGGGTGCACGTCACGCACACTCGTACGGGATGGTCCCAGCCGCGAGACGGGACGGGACGCCGGTCAGGAGAGCAGCCGTCACACACGCCCTGTCCGCAGGCCCGGCAGTGATGGATGGAGAGACGGGCGTTAAACTCGCGCTGGCACTGATGGCAGCACCGGATGTCCTGGTCAGGAACCCAGTACGCCGGCCGCGCTGCTTCCTTAACCAAGCCTGGAGGTGGAGACAAAGTCGGAAGTGCAGACGTGAGCGTGAGTTCGATTTCGTGTCATCTCGAAAAACAAAACAAGGGTTGACATAAAAATAATAATAAAAATAATAATAATAATAATGATTCGGATGGGTTGTACCAAACCCAAAATAACACCGACATGTACTCACCATACCTGAGACGTCCCAAGAGTCTGGATCCGCAGGCGTTTTTCTGAATATGAAATGCTACGTTGTTCTCCTTATTTCATAAAAAGAGAAGCTCAGGCGATCAAATTCCCTGTTTACCAAAGTACCGTGACGTCCAAGGCCATCGAACCATTTATTTAAATAAATACCTGCATATGGATCCAGACTTTTAGGACTCCCTGTATGTGTGTATATACATGTGAACAGTATATTAATGATCATAACCGATCATAAACATGACCTCAGGGCAGGGCTGAGCGATATATGGACAAATTATCGTATCTCGATAATATCTCGTTCGTATTGGCAGCTGACTGGGATGATATCCTGAGTATCGTATCGTGATTATTAGTCGAAATATCAGCTTTCCTTCAGAAACGAAGTGTCGTCCCACCCCTTGGGAGCGACGTGTGTTTATGACGGGCGTCTGACGAGCCCGAACCGGCCGCAGGTGTCCACGAGGGCTCGTCTGCGTGTGCTGTGGTGTTCTTGAGTCGCTGAATATTCTGTTCACATATATCGTGATAATGTCCAAAAATATTGCGATATAATTTCTCGGTTATATCGCCCATCCCTGTGTGACTTTATGACTAAATCTTGTTCTGTGAATCAATTTGCCAGTGTGATCAGAGCACACAAAGGCTCTGGCATTATTGTATTGCAAATCATCTTCACACAGCCATCTGCCCCCGTCAGGCGAAAAGGAAGAATTGCAGCGTGTTGGCCTGCGCACACTGTGATATGTTCTTAGGGACAAGCTGCACGCTGGGCAACATGTCGCGTGTTCGGCTCCGGGGCCGGGTTTTGGCACTAGGGTGTGTCTGAGGGTGCGCAAACTTTTGAGCCCGCTAATAAACCGCAGATTAAATGAAAACCGAATTGAGGCGCGATAAACTAAAGGAACCTTTGAAATATTTAGCCTGGTTCATTAATTAAGGGGAATAACGATTAAAAAATAAAAATAAACTTTTGCACTCAACTGGTGCAAGAGAATTGTTCTTAAAATAGTCTGGCTCGGTGTTTTGGCCGTTCGGCGAGATTTTGTCCCGACTGACGAGCAAATCCTCGCCTGATGTACAGACAGCCAACCCACGCTTCACGCCACACATAAACCCATAATACACTTTAAAATCATGTTTTGAGGCTGAAACACATTCATTGGATTTACATTCATTTCAATGGGAAACACTGATTCGGGTCGCGAGCAGAGTCTCGGAATGGATTAAATTCCTGAGCCGAGGTCCCACACATATACAGGACGTAAAATATAAGTCCAGGCTACGCTAGTATAGTACACAGCACATTACAGTACTCAGTGCTATAAATGTGACGTTTCTACGAATTCGACACAAAATTCACCTCGCTATATGATCGCAAATGTTTTCTTTATGTCTTTAATTGTGTCTAGAAAGTGTTTAAAGAGTGCCGGAGGATCATTTAGGGCTTAAACTATTAAAAATAAATAAATAAATAGAGGCATTCGGGGGTGGCGTCCGTGTATCGTGGATTTTCATCTTTCGCGGGAAGTTTTGGACGGTAACCCCCGGCCAAAGACGAGACCATTCAATAAATCTGTTTTTGGTCACTTCAAGTTGGAAAGATATTTTTTTATGGCTTCTGTAAACGTCTACACCCTGTAAGGCCCTGTTACGAGGATAATTTTTATATTCTGTGGCTACATACTGATTTGTGATGCATATCATATCAGGATACGTATCGTATCGTGACGTCATTGGCGATACCAAGTTACGCATCGTCAAATGGTCTGGATCCAGCCACTCGCTTTCCTTACGCTGATGCAGTCTGACTGGACCTATAGTCCTCTAAGGATGTTGTATTTAAGTGTACAGAGTGCAGCACAAACCCAGAGGGATGTCGATGGCAGTCACCACGGCTCCTAAAGTGTTCTGAACGGCCTCTCCCACTTTCCTGGCGATCAGCGTCCCGCTCTCCTCCTCCCCCAAAGCAGCGTCCAACAGCTCTGTGAACGTTTACAGGCAGGAAGATTTCACTAAGGCCGACCTTCATGGTCTTCATGATCGATTTCCCATCATGAAGACAGAAAATATGTAATCACAATATTTAAGTGCACTAAAAAAAATTATAAAAAAAAAATACAATTTAACATCTATGAAGATAAAACTTCAACAGGGAAAATGAAAACGAAGCGCTGTCGAATCCCGGGTTCTGATTGGTCGACGGGTGTTGATTCATTTCCTAAAACACCAGCTTTGACAATCACAGCAGCGCCTCTTCTTTCTAACACTTTACTGTTTCCGTAGCAACAGAAATAATCTAAAAGCGAGAACATTTCACGGCTTTAAACTGAACTGCAAACAGACGGAGTCATTCTTCAATCAAAATTTTTGCCGACAAATCGGCGCAAATGTTGCAGAATAAAAGGAATAAAACACGTCACGGTGTGCCGTTCAAGGAAAACACTCATCTCCGGGGTGGGATCAGGAACTCCTCTTGATCACACTGCCCCTTTTTTGATTGTTTTCCCCGAACAGCACGATGCCTGTTGTTAAAACCTGTCATTTTATCCGTTACACACTGCCCCCCGTAGCCCACGAACCCGGACAGTCGGATTTACCCGTCTCCGTTCTCTCACCCTCTGGGATTCCTCGGTTTTGGAAGCAGGCGTCACACACCCTGACCGGCGTCAGTCCCCATCCTCTCTCGGGTACGGGTCTGCTTTTAGATGAGCACCCGTCACAGAAGCCTTCTCCGCACGCCCGGCAGTGGTGCTTCGTATCGCTGTCGTTGAAGGCCTCGCCGCACTTGGAGCAGTTCTGCAACGTGGCACCAAACGCGAATACGCAACAGGCGTGAGTGACTTTCTGTCTGTCAGGTAGCGTCTACGTCATGTGAACACATCGGAGTGTCTAAAGGGTCGGGCCACCGACGCGTAATCCACGTCTGTACGAGCTAAACTAGCCATTCGCACACACACACACACACACACACAAAAAATGTTTTCGTGTACGCTATAATGTCTTTAATCTTATTCACAAAGGTCCAGTGTGGCCAGATGGTCCTCTAATAGCTGTATTTTTATTTTTAGTACTAGGCTGGGCTACTTGATGTTATATTATTATACATAATGTTGTAAATTAGGTTTTTTCCTTTTGCTTTTCCCGTACCCTGAGGACAGCTGGGTTTGAGAGCAAAAGACGAACATGAGACAAAAGATCGGGTTTTTCCGTCACCCACTGCTGTTGTTTTCCTAAGCCGTCCTGCTCCACACTGATTTTCCGCTCTTTATTCAGCTTCCACACGGGTTGCTTTTCTCCCTCAGACAGCTCTCTTGTCTTCATGTTGGTTTATCCTTTTTTAAACAAAGACACTCCAGACAGGTGAAACCCAGGGCTCAAGGCAAAACAAGGTGTTCAGAGCTTTAACCCTTTCGGTGCTGGAAAAAAAATTTTTTTACTTTGCCCCTAGTGATGAATATTTTGTGCGTAAATCCGGGCCGTGGCTTTGACTTTGCACCAGTAGAAACTGTTGAGGTGGTGTTATCTTTACATGATGCGGCAGGACGAGTGGAAGCTTGACGAGTTTTTCCCCTTGTGGACGGCCCTGCAGGGTCAGGTTCAAGATCGCTAGAAGCCCTTGCAGTTTCGGGTTCACTCTCGCTATCCGTCTCCGCATCGTCAAAATCATTGTCAGACAGATCAGATATCTCATCCAGCACTAATTTCAGAACCTCCTCCTTGCTACACTTTTCTTTCTGCGGCATTTTTACTGCATATCGTAATACAGCTTGTCAACAACGTGCTCCAGATGGAACTCTGACACAGAACAGGAACAATATATTACTAAAAATGACCTTGAGTGTCACCGCCTAGCGAGTACAATTGAACTATTTAAATTTTGTCGACGTGTATGCATGGCCGTAGCACCAGACCCATAGATGTCGTCTTTAGTCGACTCCCGCACCGAAAGGGTTGATTATTTAACCAGTTGGTTTAACGGCGCACACCTGGGCAACAGGACAGACCTGAAGGTCACCTGGTTATATTGCACCGTTTATAATCACGTGAAAAATAGGAGGGTTCAAACAAACCATGTGACGCTGCAAGTCGTTTAACACGTCTAGATGTAAACGACGGGAAACCGAAGTCGAATTTCCGTCCCGTCGTCCGATGTTCATTTCAGTCTTCGCGAGAATCGGCCTTGCTGTTGCAATACAAATTTATTTAAATAAATTAAATTATAAACTTACTGAGCGCAGCTGATGTGATGTAAAGTTTTGTACCTGACCTCATGTTAATATTTTAATAAGTTGTCATTTTTTTTTCTCTTTCTTTTTTTTTTTTTAAATAATTTTTTTATAAGTAACCTAACTTTTGTGTTTTTTAATGCAACTCCATTGCGGTCACATTGTGAGCAAACCTTTATGTGCGTGTATCGTGATCTTTCTGTCGCATCGCCCTCCTCTAGTTGCGCAGGCGGCCCGTCCCGTTAGTCCTCCCGACGAGGTCCCGACAGACCGGGGTCACCTGGAAGCGCAGACCTAATTGTGTTCGTGTAAGAAGCGCTGCTCTGAAGACTTACGAGGATGAGCGAGTTGGGTCTCCAGTAAGCCGGGGCGATCTGGTCAGTGAGCCATGAAGTGACGGCTTTTGCGGGCTTCACGCTCAGCTCGGACATCGACTGAGCCATGTAGTTCACGCCATCCAGCAGCCTCTGTGCAGCGTTGTTGTTGTCCTTCGAGAATCCGTTTGACTTCAGGAGGAGCAAAAAATAAAATAATCAGCAGGAGGTGGGCGTGTAGCGATATACGGCATCAATATCACGATCATGGTACAAATTCGGACACATTCGGATCACTAGGAATGGAAATGAACCGTGATTAATCTTGTCGTCATCGCTGGCTGTAACGGGTTCGAGTTACGTCGGTTTCGAAGATTTTGTTTTGTGTTTTTACAAGTATACATATAAAAATACAACACAATACAGTATACATATACAATTCATTAAAATAAATGTTAAAAAGTACATTATGATTTGTAAAGCACATTTTCAGGCAAAGATTACATTATGAGGTACAATACAAAATCATTAAAAAATAAGGAAATTAGAATAATACAGGACGTTACCACACGAACAGCTGATGTTCAATAATACAGGACGATCAGCTGAGTTCATAGTTCCAATAGTTCTATCGCTGGATGGCGTAAGTGCTTCCGGTACGATCAAAATACAATGGTACCTTGGTATTCGATGCTAATTGGTTCCAGAGGTGACGTCAAATACCAAGTAATTTCCCCCCATAAGAAATAATATAAATCAAAATAATTGGTTCCCTGCTTCCCAAAATTCGCCATATTTGTCCCCTGTTTTTTGGACATTTCACTCATAAGGGACAATCCTATTAAACGTAAACATAAACTAACCCTACTAAACATTGTTCTGAATAAAAGTTGAGATTGTATATGTTGGAATTTGATATTCTTCAGTGAGATCAGTCACACACACACCACGTTCATATTTAGCCCCGATTTCTTTTTGACCCTCACTGGTTGTTCTCAGGGCTTTTCTCTCGGCCCCAGTGCTGCCTGAACTCCCTTTCTTGCTAGACAGGGTTACCGTATTTAACCGTCAAACACTGAACAAAACACACCTAAGGTTATGGAGCCGTCACTCACAGATGATGCGTACACTACGGATGTGACACTTGGCCTGATTCGGCTTTGTTTACGCCGGGCGTATGGCGTATGTTAATAGTGGCGTGAAATAAATAAACAAACAAACAAACAAATAAATAAAGTCGTTTTGACAGCAAAAAAACCACTAAAATACTTTACAAAACTGAGCCTTTTTGGGAGAAAATCACTTTTAATTAACATCTGGTTCGGGTCTTTTTCGAAATACTGATATTTGTTGAAATCCGTGGAAATCGTGAAAAATCCTGAAAAAACACGAGAACACTTGGCAAGTCAAGTACCGCGCCGACATCGATTTCTGAGGAGAAAAAATCCGAGGAAATCCGATCGAATACCAATTTCGTCGAATATTGAGGACGTCGAATACCAAGGGACTGCTGTACATACACAGAGTACATACTAAGCTCTGGGGAGTGCTTATTGGGTCCAGTTAATGTCGTGAGGTGAGCTATCCCTGTATTTAGTGAGCAGTGGGTGTAATAAGCTACAATAACGGGAACACACCAATTAGCACTGGGGTAACGTTGATGCTGCAAAAACACACACAAATCACAGATCTAACACGCCAAAGAGCTCTTGTGCTCATTTACAAAAAGAATGACCAAGAAATCTTCTGTCTTTTTTACAGAAATTCAAAAGCTAAAGAAAAGCCTAGCAAATGGGAGTTTTTATTTGCTTTTTTGTCTGCTTTTTTTGTTTTTTTTTAAAGAAAAGCTTATTAACTTTTTTTTCCATTTGTAATAAAAAAGAATATTTTAGTGAATACGCTATTATAATTTACTCCAGGCTTTACAAATGTCTGTAATTACTTATTGCTGGTTATTAAGAAAATAAAACAACGTTTGTTTGTTTTTTAAATGAATATTCAAGTTGATAAAGAATTAGGACGATAAGTGAAGCATTTTTTGGTAGTAAAATTTCCTTTCATTTGCTTTTTCATTTTCAAAAGCGTCATGGAAATATCCAGTCGTTAACCCTTTATCACAAATCGAATCGACCTTTGTGTGTGTGTGTGTGTGTGTGTGTGTGTGTGTGTGTGTGTAGCTTACAGAAATTTTACAGAAAATTTCCATATCTACCATTTTTTTTGGAGCAAACTAAAATTATTAGATCAAATGTGTAAGCTTTGCTTATCTGTGCCTGTAAATAGCTATAAAAAAGTCTATTATTTGCCTATTTTATTGTTTTATTTTTAACTATCTTTTGTTTTGGTTCTGTGAGCCGACCACGTTCCCGAAGAGAAGATTTCTCACCCCTGGCCAAACGTGGTGTATCTCTGTACGGACCACGGTGTCCACAGGGTCCTGGTTCCCATACCAGTACTGCCTGCTTCTGTAGATCACCGAACAGTTTGGACACTCGATCACGTATCTGCGAAAACAGGGATAAAATTCACCCTCCAGCCCTGACGCAAGCTCGTCAGCGCTGCTCTGTTCAGCGTTGGGACTCACCCAGACCAGGCGTAAATGGCCAGCCCGAACCAGGGCGAGTCTGAGGACGCTGTGGTCTTAGGAACCACGATCACCTCCTTACCGCTCTCATAGCATGCCTACAAGGTGAAACAAACACGGCAGGCGTCAGCTCCGGATACTGAGCACCCGAGCTGAGGCCGCACACTGACGCCAGGTGGAGCAGGACGTACCTTGCAGGTGTAGATGCGGTTGTCGTAATGAGCGGAGTAGCGGCAGCGGTGCTTGGCTTCGTGGCTCACGCCCTCCCGCAGGTGGTTCATGCTGTTCTTGCAGCCCGAGCTGAAAGTCACAACATAGCAGGGATTAGTCTAGAGCAGGGGTCACCAACACGGTGCCCGCAAGGACCACATGAGTCGCCCGTGGGCCTGTTCTAAAAATAGCTCACCGTAGCGCCACTCACCAGTGAGCTG
>JAQLOM010000020.1:13343793-13355173 GCA_030068315.1 Chrysichthys thysi
ACACACACACACACACACACACACACACACACACACACACACACACACACACACACACACACACACACACACGTATACTGTATATGTATACACACACACACACACAGGGTCTGTGTGTAACAGGTTGCAAGTCGAAAGATTTACCACATGACTAATTGTTGCGATAACGAGTGTTATGTGACGGAAGCGTTTTGCTAACCTTGTTGCTTTTCGAGCATCCTTTTCACCCGGACACACGGATGACGCTGACTGAGTGTGTTTATCCATGTGTGTGTGTGTGTGTGTGTGTGTGTGAGAGAGAGAGAGAGCTTTGCTTACTGCTGATGGTGGCGTAAATAATAACTAATAAATGACTAATCCCTGCGTCCTGTACTTTACATCCTTGACCTTCTTTTTGCTCCGTGAAGCTCGACGCCCGGCTGGATGGTGAATTATTTCCAGGCTGAGAAGCAAAAAAACCCATAAAAGGCCAGACAGACCTGCGTTCAGGTGTGTGTCAGGGCTTGGACGCTAAACATGTACACGGGTTTCTGCAAATCTGTCTGTCTTGGCGAGTCTCGGCCCGCACCCCCTAATGGAGGACGTAAATCCCCTCCCAGCTCCAGGCTGTCTAACAGGCCACCTTTCTGACCTCTCCTCCGTTAAGTGGAGACCCAGGTGACCCCGTGCCACCCATATGGAAAAAGGGGCAATAAATAATCCCGGGTTCAAGCACCAGATTGCTCAATTAAACTTTTTTTTTTCAAAGCCTGTAGCTATTTTGTGTTTTGTTTGTGGTGCCAGCTTTGCCCTGAAGCCCATCTGTGCGGGACACGACCACATGCACGGCTCGGCCTGTGTCTTTTGTTACGGGTTACGGGAAACAGGAGGGGGAGCAGCAGCACAGGAGTACCCTTTCTGCTTTTTAACCCCCCCCCCCCCTACACACACACCTCACCCACCCCACTTCATGAAGGCGAGGCCAAGGCTGTTGGCGCCGAAAACCAATGTGTGTGCATGCATGTGGGCGAGTGGTTTATAGGCGCAGCGCTCGCCACGTGAAGCTGGGCGAGAGGGGTGGCATATGCCGCTGTTTTTATGGCGGCGCAGGGTTGCACCCTGGGGGCATCTGTTTCACTCCCCGCACTTTGCCAGCTTGAGGGGCTTGTAGCCGAGGCAACGGATTTGAATTTCAAGCCAATTTTCAAGCCGAGGAGGGGGCACGATGACAGGGTGAGGGGGATTTTTTTCCCCCTCTCCAGAGACGTGAAGACAAATAAAAAAAAAAATAAAAAAAAATCAGGTTGAACATCAAAAACAAGCCACGAAGGAATTATTATTATTATTATTTTTTTTTTATTCTTCAGTTTGTTTGTTTGTTTGTTTGTTTTCTTATAAATATGCATTATATACAAAAAAATAATAGTATAAAACATATAAAGAGCAGTGTGTCGTCATTAAATTAACTCTGCAAATAATCACTTTTTTTTCTTTTTTTGTCTTCTTTTAAAAATTACATTATTGGTCTAAATTGACAGGCAGTCAGTGGTTGGTGTGCAGTCACTTGTTTTTTTTTTTTTTTTTTTTTTTTTTTTTTTTTACATTTTTTAAAATTTTATTTTGTCGCTCTTGTCTCCGATCCCTGCTGCTACACGCTGTTCCTTGATTGCGTCGATTTCTGGTTCTCCACAGAGTCGACAAAGCTGAGCGTTCCCTCCGTCCCGTTCCTTTTAAGGCTTTTTTGTGAAATTTGGGCTGCATACAATCTCAGAGGAACAAAACAGTCTTGATATGATTTGTAGTTTTGTGTGTTTTGTTTGTACAGACATTCATTTCCTCATGATTGAGATGGGAGAGGCTGTGATTGCTCGCCCACCTCTCCCGATCTGTGTTTTTTTTTTTTCCTTTCCGTTCCTTTCCTTTTTGTTTTTTGTTTTTTTTTTTTGCATAGTGGGGGACGATGCTGGCGTGAAGGTTTGGAAGTCCCTGGCACCTTCGTAGTGATTAGTTGGCAGATGACGTGTCTGTGATTACCACACGATCATGAGAGAGAGAGGGAGAGAGCGAGAGCACTCTCTTGCTCGCTCGCTCGATGTGAGGAGGGGGCCCGTCTCTGTGCCAAAAACTTCCCCCCCTCTTGTCCTCCTGCAGTGCAGTCAGTGTAAGTCCTGATTTTTTTTCCTTCCTTACAAGCTTGAGAGGGAAAAAAACATAAAAAAAACATACCGTAGGGGTCAAAACAACAAAAAAGAAAAAAAAAAAGAAAACCCAAAAAAAAAAAAAAAAAAACCCCGAAACGTCCAGGACTGTACACGTCTGTACACGGAAAAAGCAAACTTCATCTATCGCGTCCTCAAGTTTCTCAGAGCAGCAGTTGGACATCACAAAAAATCATCTCCAGTCTTTCAGTTCCTTTTTTTTTTCTTTTCTTTTCTTTTTTTTGTAAACAATCCAGAAAATTCTGCTTTGATTGTGTGTTTCCCCTCCCCCTCCCTCGCATCTTCCATCTTCATCCGCCTGTCATGTCCTTTATACCTGCGGGGACAAAAAAAAAAAAAAAAAATAATAATTACAATTAGAGTTAGAATTCCAACCCCGTGGCCCGTCTGAACGTGTGACGAGGAATAATTAAGGAGCATATTGGCTTGTTTCCGTTTCCCCCTCGTCCCGTCTCACCTCGGTCGCTATGACGCATTCGCTTCTCTCCTCTGCTATTACAAACACAGACTGGTACATGGAGTCTCTCGGGGAGCATATCGTTGATATCCTACACTCTGGCTTTTCACTGCGCACACAAATCACACACACTTGGAGTTAGCGTGGAGGAAAAGCACCTAGGGTTGTAGGCATCGTGAAAGCAGGTTAACCGCGAGCCCTTTTAAAAACCTCTTGGGTGACTGGCCGCATCGACTCACCTGTACATTCTACTTAACGGTATTTTGTCTTCTAAACACTTTTCGTACTTGTGACTTTTATCCTCTTGCGTCTGGCTTTCCTTAAACTCTTTAGACGAGTTGTAGTCCAAATGGTAGTTCTTGAGGATGTAATTCGACTTCTCCTGCCCGCAGTCCACCTCCAGGTCCACCTTCTTGTTCGTGTTCTTGAGCTGCGAGGTCGGGATGAGGTTGTCCCTCTGCGTGTCCGACCGATTGTTCATGGCGTCGTGAGTCCTTTCGGAAGCCGCCTGCCTGTGGACGTGGCGAAGAGCGATTGCCACCATGCACACCAGCATGAGCAGAGCCACCAAACCTACGCCCAGGGACACGGCGGCCCACTGGAAGTTGTCCCAGGGCTTGGGCGGTTGCACGGGAAGCGGCTGGAAACAGAGCGGGCCTGTGTAGCTGCTGGGACACAGGCACGCGGGAGGGCCGCCGGGAACGCTGGTGCACGATCCTCCATTCAGGCAGGGATTCTGGGATGAGCAGGGGGCGCTATGGAGCTCGCAGTTCCGCCCGGCGTACCCCGGAGCGCACGAGCAGGTGTACTCGTTGACGCCGTCGTGACAGGTGCCGCCGTTAGTGCAGGGGTTTGAGGAGCACTCATTGACGTTGAGCTCGCACCGCTGGCCTGTAAATCCCGCTTGACACCTGCACGTACGAGTGCCGGCCAGGATCACACACGCACCACCTGTGGAGTAGCAGGTGTTCAGTTACACACAGGTAAACACACACACACACACACACACACACACACACACACACACACACACACACACACACACACACACACAGCAGGTGGGGACGGAACGTACCATTAGCGCACGGCAGAGTCGTACACTTGTCCACCCTCTTCTCACAGTTCAGTCCGGTGTATCCTTTAGGGCAGTCGCACGAATAGCTGCGTCCGTTGTCCCTCTCGTGGCACTTGCCGCCCTGAAAGCAGGGCATGTCTGCGCAGGTCCGGAGGCTGTGCTCACAGTGGGTGCCCTCGAACCCTGGCAGACACGTGCACGTGTAGCCATTATCCAGCTCCTGAAAGATACATAACTTTTAGAAGACTGCTCTATTAGCATTACACACTATAACAGCAGCATCATCATCATCAGTAGCAGCAGCAGCGAAACTCACCACGCAATGTCCTTGGTTTCTGCACGGGTTGCTGTCACAGTGACGCACCTCCATCTCGCAGTTGACCCCGGTGTAGCCTGGCCTGCACGTGCACGTGTAGCTGCCCTGCCCGGTGTTCATGCACGTGGCTCCGTTCATACACGGCTTGTGGTGGGTGCAGAAGTTCAGATCTAGTGTCAAATGTGAATGATAGCACTTAAATCACAACCTAGAGTCAACTCGCTAGAACCCTGATTACGCACGACCGGGCAGCATTCTGGCTAATAAAACCTTTGAAACGTCAAGGTTTGTATTGTGTGAGAAGTTATCAGATTAGCACATGCTTAATATACGTACATATGTTTATTTTTTTTAATGGTTCAGGGTTCTCTTATGTAAAAGAGAAAAAACCTGTTGCACATAGGGCCTTAAGTTGACCATATTGCTAAACTCATAATGTTCTGTATACATAGAATACATTGTATAATGAATATATAGTTGATTATTTTATGTGTGTGTATATACATATATTCTTAGAAATGGTATTCTTTCTCTTTCAAAAGGGTTCCTCCTCTTCATTTCGACAAAAGAAAAAGTTTCCTAATCTTAGGAAAGGCTTTTGAAGACTTGAGTTTTATGTAAAACTTTTAAATATTTACCTAGATGGACAAGCTAAAGAAACTTTAAAGAACAGATCTGAGGATGTTTCATGCCTGGATCAGTGCGTCTAAAATTTGGAATTCTGATGCTGACTAACTGATCTTGAAATACTGTAATATTAAAATTCCTGGAATAATACCAGTGGGTTTTTTTTCTGTCCTAGAGCTTTGGATGTTCTTTGCTTCGTGGATGTCTTTACAAACTATAAAACAGGTTCCATGCAGCTTCCTGAAAGGTGCTTTTGTTTGTAGCTTTGAGGAAACCCTTAAGGGATCTATATAAAACTTTCGAAAATTTTCAAAACCATTCATACATCGTATATCTAAAATTAAATAAAGGTTCTACATAACTCTATAACACGAAAGCATGTGCAACAGCAATAAACTTGAATCTATGTTTAGAAGAAACACCTTTCAGAAGGTGTTTTGAAAACACCTTTTAAGCTCATTTTAAGCTTGTGATTTTTACAGTTTCCTGCGGTTATTTATTTAATCAGCTCTTAGACTGGTTTTGAACTGAGGTGGTGTTCAGCCTCACCTTGATCACAGAAGAGTCCTCCCCATCCTTCTTTACAATGACACTCCCCCGGCTTCTGGCATGTACCATGCTTACACACGGGGTGTTTCTTACACTCGGTGCAGAACGTTCCCTGCCATCCTTCTCTGCACCTGCAACACACAACCACACCACAGTGTTCGTTAGAAGGAGACCCCAAACACACCTGCGTCATAACGTAAACACACACCATGAATATGTAGTAAATTCCAACTTGCACCTGATATCATCTTGTTTAAATGTTCATTGTGGGGATCTGGGTACTATTTAGTTTTTATATAAAATGAGATATGGGAATATTGGAGGAATATTGATCTTCCAGCTTGTGTACTTACAAACACTCTCCGGGGCTGGAGCAGTTGCCGTTAGCTTCGCTGCAGCCTTTACGGCAGATCGCTGTGAAAGGAAATGGAAATGACGATTAGTAATTCAAATAATAAACAAACAAATAAAACTCAAGAACTATCCACGTGTCAATGGTTCATAATAAATAATGTGAATTATGCAACAACATCGTTAAGAAGAATCCTGAACATTTGGTAGGTTTCAGTGGTTATTTAGGGTTCCTTCTCAGTTTCAGTTTTGGGATGTAGCTATGGGATGGCCAGTACCACCCTAGTGTATAGCATGGCCACCCCAGAGAGACTTTATTTGTATTTTTCTGATCATTAAGACCATATGATGCTAAACGAATAAAGAACCCGATAAATCTCATTGGTTAGTTTGATTATTAACTGAACACCCATCACATCACTGGGAGATTCATGTCATCATTGTCTAATGGTGAAGACCGAGTAAGTTTAGCTAGCTAACACAGACGAGAACTAATCCCCGGCCCAACTGACCACAACAAACAAACAGGCGAACAAACGCTGATCAAACCTTTCCTTGATGTTAACGATATTTAGTATTTTGTGTCACAATATTGGATTTTTATCGTTAGCTAGTGATACTGGCTTGATCGCACTAGCGTACTTCATAAGATGTCATCTAACACTTTGTTAGCTAGGATGGTTTTGTATGGTTTCCACGTAATATTTTTCTAATTTCCATGTAATAACTTGGAAGTAAGCTCGACTTTGTAACTTGTTATTCCGACTTGTCTTCTTATTTTTACATACTATTCTGATTATTCGATAATAGACTTATATAATAGACCGAATTTCACTGAAGCAACGTCCAGCTTCTGAAATAATGAGATAATACGCGACTGTATGGAGATTAACTCCAAATAATAACACGGTATCTTGGAATAATATGTTATTAAGGCCAAATAATGACACAGCGCATTTGTTTTACAGCCCCATGAGGCAAAAAAGGGCAGAAATTAAACATGTGTATGTCTATTTCTCTGTGTGGACATTGTGAAATAAGACAATCCTCCATCTGGACACAATACGCGTTATTAATGACTTCGTGGAAAGGAATTTAGTCTCCTGACATGTCCTGAATTCTTAGCTGCTTCTGTGGACAGAACACGGCGCCATTTTGTGCTGACTTAAGAAAAAAAAAAAGGCGCTCACGCGAAGGCGCGCGCTGTAACCATGACAACGCGCTTCCAACGTCCAGGAGGTAGCTTATGGTTAAGGCTAACGACCTAGCCTAGCTTTGTGTGTTGATTAGACACGTTTTTATTAGTAATAGATATTAAATAAAGATTTAATGTTTGAACTCTGAGGCAAAAGATTTCCCTGTAACTGTGGAGACTTTGAGAGAATTCGAATTGCTAGTGTTTTTTCATTCCCCCAACGTTGGAATACTGTATCGTCAATACAGGGCTTCTGTACAACAACAATATAATCGATAAAGCTAACTAGGCCACGCCCTCCATGGTTTACGAGCACCTGATTGGACAGTTTCTGTGAGGCGTGTGTGCTCTCGCTGCTTGTAATTGGCCACTGTGTTGTTACACACTGAGGATTCTTTTTTCTTTTCTTTTCTTTTCTTTTTTAAGTGGGTTTAACTGATGCTTTTTAGACCGGAACAGATGCTCCATCTCAATTATAAAAAAAAAAAAAAAAAAAAAAAAAAAAAAAAAAACCGGACAGCTGCCGCTATTGTTGTTCTCAGGCCGCGCGAGTCGTAATTTTGCAGCTGCCACGCCGCAGAGCCACAATGAGCGCGCGCAACGGCGGCGCGTGGCGGATAATAATGCCACGATTAGGGCGGCGCGTGCTCGCCCGGGATTAAATTACCAAGCACGCGCGCTCTCTCTCTCTCTCGCTCTCACTCATATATACACACACACACACACGCACGCACGCGCACACACACCCAGAGTGGCCTAGTTTATCCCATTTCGCAAATTAATAGGCAAAGGTTTCTGCGCACGCGCACTTGTCTTCCCCCTTAAACGCACGCTTCTCCATACATTCGCACCCCCTCGAGTCCAGATGTGATCCAGGGCTCAGATATGCACAGCTTTAACGTTATAAAAAATCAAAGTAAAAAAAAACCCTGCATGCATTTACAGTTAAAATCTATGAGAAAGTTCTGAGTCAACCAAACAAAAGAATGCAAATAGATAGATAGATAGATAGATAGATAGATAGATAGATAGATAGATAGATGGATAGATAATTAAATGAATGAATAAATAAATAAAGTTCCAGCCTTGTTGCAAGCTATTGTATTATTTTATAATTGTAATATATTGTATTATATAATATTGGTATCTTAACCTGTCAGTAATTTCTTTCTTTCTTTCTTTCTTACTGTTCTGGAGCGACTGTGACCACATAATTTCCTCAGGGATTAAAAGTATTCTGATTCTGATTCAAAATACATGTTTGTGAATCTCACGTGCCAGGGGGTTTAAATGTCAGGGATTGGGAAAAAAGAAGAAGAAGAAGAAGAAAAACAAACAAAAGGCCTGTGGAGTTCAGATCAGGACTGAAATGGTTAATGCTACACATCTGATCTGTAGTGACCTATATAGTATTATGCTGATCAACACACAGCCGGAACCCGAGAGAAGTACTTGCTGTGTTGTTTACGAGGAGGTATAAACACGTGCTGCAGCAGGACAAAGCACACGAGAGGCACAAAGACCAGAACCGAAACCAGATCCAAACTCGGAGCATTTGGCAAAGTAACCCGCATGGGGCTCTCAGTAATGGCATTAAACATAATGACTGCTACTCAAACTGCTAGAGAAAGCAGCTGGCTTGACATATTGGACATGTTTCCAGTAGGGTTGCCAGATTCGGGTTTAAAATCCACCCGAGCTTCTCAGAGTGTGCTCTCCAGGTACTAAACTCCACCATGCATTGTCATGGGGTTGGAACCCTTACTCAACATATACCTTTACTCTAAAAGGTTTGTTTAGTCAATCCGTTCTGTTTGTTTGGTTTTAGTACCCTATATCCACCCGTACATATTAAAGGTACAAAAAGATAATCCACAAGGAAAGGTACAGTTTAGGACATTTATTTATTTACTTACTTATGAAATTTTTCAGAAAGTGCAGGGTCGTGGTAATCACAAGCCACTGAGATCAAAGCGCTATTTCTTATGATGTCCCTAGGAATGGTCATAGGTCTAATCTGAACCTCATTTAAATGAATTAAAGCAGCCTATAAATAATGTCAACTCCTTTAATAGTAATAAAAAAGGGTTTTGTGGGTGGAAAGTTTCACAATAAAAAGTTTACAAGATCCTTAGATGCAAAAAAAAAAAAAGGTTTCAGGAACCCTGCATCAAATCAGCCCTGATGATTATTTACAAACATCACAAAGTGTAAAAGATGTCTTTCAGTTCTTCAAACGATTTGGAAATTTGAATGGAAATTAGGTTTGTGCGTGTGTGTTTGTGTGTAGGGGGGGGGGGGGTTAAAAATGCCTACAGCGTCCTGTGGATTTATCGCCGTGTAGAGTTTCATTCGAAGCCATCTGGATCGAATAAGGTCCAGCTACTACGGAACACCTCTCTGGATATCGTTCAGGTGCAGGACGATGGTTTGAAATGAACTCTGCAGAGCGACAGATCTCCAGGAGCACTAAGTGCCCGGATCACATCTGAATTTCTTTTTAAAACTTGGAAGAAGAAGAAAAAGAAGAAGAAAAAAAATACAGGTTATGAGGTTGGCCAATTAAACCAGAGGCCCCCGCGTGCACCTGAGAAAGCTCACTGTTTTTTTTTTTTGTTTTTTTTTTTTCCTGTCTGATGAGAGCAAGGTGAAGCACTAACACAGACCCTCAAGGTCTCAGTCTCCTAAAGGCCAGTGCGTGGTGATCTCTGATTGCTTACGTTCTTCGCAGTATTCCCCCTTCCAGCCGGGGAGACAGGATAAGTGCCCGTCTGGGTTGCAGGTGTAGTGGCCAAAACGGTCGTCCCTGGGCGTGCATTTTTGGGAACAACTGTCGCCGTAGTAATTTTCATTGCAGATGAACCGGTAAGAATACCTTAGCTCTGTCTGCTGACCGCTTTGGACATCCAGAGACCAGTCAGCCCCTACTTCCAGCTGTCTTTGGATGGCAAAAGAACTAATCTGTAAGTCGGGGTTGTTTGAGTCTGTGGAGGGGAGGAAAAAGAAAGAAAACAAAAAACATTTAAAAGAGGAAGAAGCCTTTTTTCCCCCCACATATACATTATTGCCCAGGAAATTCTTGGGTTTTGAATTTTTTTCGAGTGCAGGGCCAGTCATGATACAGCGTCCCTGGAGCGGACAGGTTTAAGGGTCCAACAGGGGCAGCTTGTTAGTGCTGGGACTCGAACCCTGGATTTTCTACCAACCACCCCAAGCCTTAACCATCAAGCCACTGTTGTCCCAAATTCAGGGAGTATAAGAAATAAACTTTTACACACTGTTTGTAACGGATTTTGCTTTGAGGGCTAATCGAATCCATAGGAATAATAATAATAAAAAAACCCCCAACAAAACAAAACAAAACAAAAAAAAAGAATTTCCTTTTTCCTTTAAGTCGAGCGAAAAACATTCCCATGCTATTATCCCGTTCCAAAGGGCGGGACACAGAAAGGTGTAAAATACAGGAAAGTGCCGTCGGATGGTTTTGGCAAGCGTTGAGTATTCTCACCAAAGCCCACTGCGCTTTCCCACGCCAAAAATAAACCAAAGGAAGTCCAATTGTGTTTGAGTATGAGAATGTGAAGGTGTTTTTGAAGCGAGAGGAAAGCGTAGTTCCATGGTTGTACGTGTGCTACAAAAAAACAGCCACTTTTTTGCTCTTGATTTTTACTACAGAAATGCTTTTTGATGAAAGTAAGAGCAATAATAATAATAATGATAATAATAATAATAATAATAATGAAACGCATATAGCCGATATGTAGTAGACATAACCTATATTAGTGCCTTATAGAAATAAAAAAAAAACCAAAACAAACAAACAAACAAACAAACAAACAAACAAACAAACAAACAAACAAACGAAAACCTCGCAATACTTTGTTAAGTTCACTAGAACCAGTGGAGTGTACAAAAGTGTCACCCTCTAGTGGATAAAAGTGGAAGCACTTACCTACAGGTGGATCCTCCAAAGGTGAATACCAGGCCTCAATAATCAAAGAAAATGATCCCTGAGAGGGAACAAAAGTCATACATATATATATTTAAGCTTCCTCAATAATTACAACCATGAAAATCGATCATTTATGTCTTTCATTTAAATTCGAATGAAATTCCGTGGACACGGTGCTAGGACATGGCACTATGAGGTCACGCAGCAGTGCAGGTGTACATTTTGCGCAGCACGGCTACAGCTTTGCAATGATCTCACACACACTTGCTTTCATCTCTAGGTAAGTCAAAGGTGCCCGCCTGGCTCGTGCGGGTTTTATTTTATTTTTCCCTCTTACCGGCCATCCGTATTCCGTAAAGGGCAGGCGTACGGGTGTGTTCAGGTATCCTCCCTCCGTCTTGAAAGAGTTGGAGCCCAGCACGGGGGTGACGGCGCTGCCGAAGATGCAGTCCCCTGGAGACACGGACACCTGGTAGTTCTTCAGACAAACTCGGAAAAAAGTCCTGCAGTCTGGTCTGCATGAGTTTCCGCTCGCCAGCAGACCTTTAAAATTCTTGAACTCTTGGAGCTTGAGCTCGAAAACACCAGACCCGTATATCTAAACATATATGTACACACACACACACACACACACACACACACACACACACACACACACAC
>JAQLOM010000020.1:13361486-13373754 GCA_030068315.1 Chrysichthys thysi
ACACTTCCACATCATTGCATTCCGTTTTTATTTACAATTTGTACTTTGTCCCAACTTTTTTGGAATCGGGGTTGTAGAATAGAATAGCATAGTACAGCATGCAGGTGTACCGTAACAAACACACTCCTACAGTGTTCATACATTCTGAACACACGGCGGTGTCATGCTGCTAAAGGAAAATAATCAGCGACAGGAGATCAGCTGTGGTGAACTGGAGTTTGGTGATACAACACAAAGTTCATTATTTTCCAGTGAAGAGTTTTATTCATTTTATACAACAACAAGTTGCCTGTTAATTTATTAAGGAGTGATGCGTCTGTTCATAGTTATATACTTACAGTAATACTATATTATGTTTTCATGTTACAGAGGAACCACAAAATAGATGTCAGAAAACCTCTGACACTGGAGACCCCACACATCACACGCATTTTTAAAAATCCGTCTACGTGAAGCATCCCCTGTGCAAGTCCCCGCGACTGAGCAGTTACTATAGAAACGGTAAGTGCATTAATATAAAGCTGTGATTTGCAGCTGCACTATTGTCAGAGCTGCTGTTATAGAAAACTAATCAACACCTTTTGATCATTACTGCGTCATGTTCCACAATAACATCTTATTATTACACAATCATTTGGCTATAATGTGTTTTCTGAATTGTGCATGAACTATTTATTGAAACGTAATGAAATGAAATTGTCAGGGGTTAAAAAAAACAACAACAAACGAGCAGTGATTCTCAGTGGACTGATGGAGATGATAGCGGCGCGTGTCGTTTAGCGCTGAGTGGCTCGCGTGCCGCTTTCATGCGGGTCTCGAGCGAGCGCTGCTGATGGGGCTCAGATAACACTTCAGCTGTATGGTAATGAGCGCTTATTTAAATGCACAACTGCCATCATTCCAGTAAGAGTCATGATGATTAACTAGATATAACAGAGATATAACACAACAAGACATTCATGCCTGCTTTATTGCTTTTTTTTTTTCATTTGTATTGATGTAATGTTTGCACTGGTAATGGATTAGGCTATACACATACAGTAGCTGTAAGACAATATTTTTTATTTCATGACCCCCTGCTCAGGCCATGACATTAGACACACCTTCTCCCACACTGGATTATATTTTCACCTCACGGTCGGGTCAAACCTGCATACACTGCATAGATTCATGCTTGCCAAAGTCATTTTTTAAAAATTCTACCTATTATTTAGCTACTGGCTAACTGTACAATCCTAATTCACTGATCCGTCCAAATGAATTGAATTTAAAACTCACACTTTAGCTCAATAACTTCAAAACGGCAAATATGCAGTTGTTCACGTTAAAGTCAATACCTTCTTAGAGCAGCATGTTCGGTCTTTAGGTTCCAGGACTGAAAAGCAACACAACCATTTGGAAAGCAGCTCAGCACTCTAAATCCTAACTACAAGAAAGTAAGTTTTTTGTAGGTGCGAGGCCCAGAACCCAAAGTTGGCAGGGAAAACGACCCCCTGCAAGACGACCAGGTACTCTCCTTGTCCCCTGCCAGGGTGAAAAAGATGCTACTCAGGGTCGATCGACACAAGGCTTCAGGACCTGACAGCATACCAGGTCAGGCACCCAAAGCCTGTGTGGACCAGCTGTCTGACATCCTAACAAACATATTTAACACCTCCCTGAGGTAAGCTGCTATCCCACAGAGCTTCAAGGCCATCACCATCAGAATGGTGCTGAAGAAGGCTGCCATGTCAGAGCTCAAAGACTACTACCCAGGAGCACTCACAAGAATCATCATGAACTGCTTTGAGTGGCTAGTCCTGAGTCACATCAAGAGCCATCCCCCCCCCCCCCCACTGAACCCAATACAGTTTACATACCACACAAACAGATCTACAAACAACGCAATCTTGCGTGCACACAACCTGGCCCTGATCCACCTAGATCAGCACAAGACCCAGGTAAGAATGTTGTTCATTGACTTCAGCTCAGCATTCAGCACCATCAATCCTCAGAAGCTGACCGGCAAGCTCAGCCCACTGGGGCTCAACACCTCCCTCTGCAAGTGAATTTGGGACTTCCTCATTGACAGGTCCCAGCCAGTCCCAGACCAGTTCCCACAGCAACATCCTGAGCCCGTGTGATGCCCAGGGGTGTGTGATGAGCCCAATCCTGTTAATGCTTCTGACCCACAACAAAACCTCCAGGTTCAGCACAATTCACATCATCATCAAGTAATAATGATGGAGCCCATAAGCAACAATGATGACATGTTAAGAAGCCTTTGTTTGTCACATATACATTACAGCACAGTGAAATTCTTTTCTTTGCATATCCCATAAGTTGGGGACAGAGTGCAGGGTCAGCTATGATACAGTCCCCCTGGTGCAGAGACACTTAAGAACCTTGCTCAAGGTTGAGGTGCCCCTGGGAGGTGCAACAGCTGGCAGACTGGTGCACCGGTGCAAGGACAACAATCTGTCTCTTAAGAGATGTTTGCTGATTTAGCGCTGACCTCTTGCCACACGGCATCAACAGTGCCATGATGGAGTGGGTGAAGATCCTTGGTGTTCACATCGCAATAGCCCAGCAATGCCTGAACTTCCTCTGATTGTTGAAGAAAGTGTGCCTCCTTTTACCCATCCTCACAACCTTCTACCGGGGCACCATCAAGATCATTCTTACCCAATGCATCACCCTCTGGTATGGGAACTGCCATGACAATAACTGCAAAGCTCTCCAAAGGGTTCCGTGGACAGTGGAGTTGATCACTGGTACTACCCTACCCTTTCTACAGGATATTTTCACCTCTTGGTGCATCCTCAAGACTACCTGCATAGTTCCTGAGTCCTCACACCTCTTCCATCTAGAAGGTTCTGCATCATCAAGAGCAGGTCTGCCAAACTGTGTGATTGTCTCTTCTCCTGAGCAGTCCAGCTCCTGAATACCATGCTGCCTTGATCCACCCTGGAATCCCTTCTCCACAACCTGCTGTCATCTACAGCAATCCCCCATTGCACTGGCACAGCCACTCTAACAGACGATTAAGATAACCGCAGAAACTTTCAAAAAAGGTATGAGGACTACCCTCCACAGATGTTAATGTTTAACATGTGTACTAAGGCTGGTTGCTCTAAGTTGATATCTATGGTACATTTTTGTCTATTTGCACAAAATGACCTTGCTTACAATATTGTTTATATCCATTATGTATCCATTGCACTGCCTCCCCAGTGCCCGCCCCCCATTATATAGTCTTTTTTCTACACGGTTTATTTAGCTTTGTTGCTGTCTACGTTGCACCATGTGGTCCAAGGAGGATGTTATTTCATCTCTACTGCTTTTATGGAATGTGGCTGAGATGACAATAAAGCTCCATTTGGCTCGACTTGACTCTTCCAGCTTGCTGAGGTGGCACCATCAGCTGAACCAGGTTTTTAAGTTATTTTTTAAAATTTATTTATTTATTTATTAGTATTAGCTCCGTCATATATATTTGCAATATTTGAATCGAGAAACATAAAATAAAAATAAATACATAAATAAATAAAATCTATATCCATGACACGGGAACTGGAACAGCGTTAAGCTAATTACTGCGGGCCCAAATAAAAGTCTTATAACACAGAGATATAATATTAATAAAGATAAATATAAGGAAAATGTGTAAATATTAAGTAAAAATTAAATTTTATCTTAACCTCCTAAGGCCCCACTGTCCTCATATGAGTACATCACATTTTCTCCCAACTATATTGTGCGTATCTCCTTGTAAGATCCTCATATGAGGACCATGGGCTGTTACTGTTTTGCCAAACTTCTTCCTGTTTGGAGACAATGATCAAGTTCAATAGTTGTCAGTTGCTAAAAAGCAGAAACAGTGAGAAGAATGGACAAGGCATGGACATTACAGTTTGGGTCTCAGGAGGTTAAATAACTAACAACATGCGGTAGCTAGAGTGAGCCTTCTGCAAGAGGTACATTTTAAACAGACCGTCTTGCAAGTACGCGGATCATCACAATTCCAGTTGTCCAAGGACGTAAACTAGAAACGAAGGACAATGCGTTTATAAGAGTTCAGTTTGTCTTCTGTGTTCAGTTTGAGTTTGTCAGCCAGAACGTTCCATATTCTAGTTGTCCCGATAAGGTAGGATTTCTGCTCCGTCGAGGTGTTGCATTGACGCACTGTGTACTTGACGACATTGCTTCTGGGTGATCTTGTTGTCCGCGTCTGACGGGGAACACGTAATAGGCTGGTCTTCACGTGCACCAGGCCACGAGTCAATTTAAAGAAGAAAACCAAGTCTAGATATTCGTTCCAGTAGTAATTGTGTCTTGTACTGTAAGAAACTGTGGATGTAAATGGCAGCTTAAGGATGTATTTGGTGGCACGTCGTTGTATTCTTTCTACTCTTGATATCTTAGTTAGGCGTTAGAGTTTTGAAGCTTTAGTGTGAATCGTTATAAGGTGTGTGTGGTTTAGCTTTAATTCTATTAGAATAATGAATTTTAGAAAAATAATTTTGAGAACATTAATGCTCCCTAAGGTCTGGTTGCATACCTTTAAGATGTTAAAATGATCCAGATGAGCAGAAGTTAAAGAAAGAAAAAAGCAGGCATGAAAAAAGAGAAAGAAAGAAATAACAAAGGTGGGTGGGCAGGTGGGCGGGCAAGGGAGCAGTGGGGAGGGCAGGTGAGCAGGCGGGAGGGCAGATGAACAGGCGGGAGGGCAGATGAGCAGGCCCAGGTGGCACGAGTGCTTATGAAAGATGCTTTAATTGCTTTGTGGTCGGCACTGACATTCGAGCTCAGTTTCACTGGCTTCATGTGTTGACACAGGATTTAGTTTTTAAACCAAGTTAAAACCACAAAATACACAAAACACACAACATTCTTTACTTTTATTAAGCATTGCATGCACAAGCATCACACTGAAGACTGTTTTTAGGGAAAATCTAAGATGTAAAACATCTCTGGATCGCCGTGTTTGAATATAAATCTAGTTTTCCGGTGCGCTCTAGGCGGTCAGTGGTTTATCTTTGCAAGCTGTTTACACGAAACCCGAAATTCAGAATCACCACAATAAATGCTGTTGGATATTTTTTTTTATTTTATTTTTTATTTTTTAATAAAATTTGTCTCAAACAGTAAAACTTTAGACTTAATAGGTTTTAGAGCTGAATGCCAACAAATTAAATGAATTAAAGTTTCTGAATACGTTAGAATTGTTTAACCCTTTATAGGGCACTAATTGAAATACTTGGAAATGCAGATTTTTAACCCAGGAGTGATATCGGAGGACGTGAAAAGAATCACAAGGGATTTTTTTTTCATTCTTAGGTTGCAAATCAAGGTCGATCGAGTTACCATATACAGTATGTTTTCCTGACGGCAAGTTACCAAGTATTCTTCAGTTCGTCGCCTGATAAGGGGTTCAGCTGATCAGTTTTACTGATAAACGTCTTTCACAGGGACACACCATTAATGATATAAAAAATACACTTTGCACAAGTGTGCATATTTTGAAATAATTTACGCGTTAGAAGGTTAAATTGAACACCATGTGGTATGTGCGTCTCGTCTTAAATGCACCACAGATATGAAACGTTTCCTTCTGCTTCATGGAGCTTTACCACTTATTTATGGTTGGGTTTAAAAAAAAAAAAAAGAAAAGAAAAGGAAAAAAAAGTAAAAGTTAATCTAAGCACACCGAGCATTATTTATACATCCAGCCTACTTGATTTTCTGGATCATTGCAGCTTAACGGATGTTAACCTCAGACCATTGTAACCTGTACCACCCACACACAGCTATAGTGCGATCTAAAGCCTGTGTATAAATCACTGTGCACAAACACACACACACACACACACGTACACACCTACACAAGTACGAAGCAGCGAGATAGAGAGGGTCAGAAAGCTCACATAGACAAAAACAGCACACACACACACACACACACACACACACACACACACGCACAAAAAAAAAAAAAGGAATAGCCAGTCCAACAATGCAGAATAATTCTGCTGTTAAAGATGTTTGTGCACATGAAAATACACTAATATTAGTATTATTATGCTACACGTTCATTTACTTTTGAATAAAATTCGCTTGCATACCTTAGGGGTGTACCGAGGCCGGAAATGCTGCCGCACCGTGCGATACATCGTCCCATCTCATCCTCTGAGGTATTTTTTTTTAATGCAACAAATGCATGTAATATTGACTGACATACACACATTATACCCATAAATACAGGACACAGGTTGTCTTAAAACACACACTCGAAGTACTTGGTTAGTGTCAGGACCTCGATATAGGATACAGGGTTAAAAGTGGGATCGGAGAATCCATATGACACATCCAGTAAATCTCCTAGAGTCACACACCTTATAGCTTTCTAATTGCATAAAAAAAAAGCACAGCTTCCGGATCCATGACTATGGAGACGCGGGTTTCCAAACTGGATTATTTTCGTGTCTGGACAGAAAGCCCTTATTGTGAGGGGATCGTGAGGTTGAATCCTGAGGACGCTACGTGCATCCAAGGGTGGGAGGGGCGTACCTTGTGTATCCCCGTCAATCACAGAGACTAGCCAATCGCAGGCATCCTTGAGCTCATGTAGATGTGAGGAAGAAGGTATATAGTGCCGTGCTTTTCTCTGAGCGTGTTAGGCTGCACTGTGATGAGGGACAGTCAGATGACTAAATGTGCCTCGGACAAAACACGTGACGTTGAAATCAGGTTGAAAGTTGAGGAAAATCTTTAAATGTGGGCATAGATTTTCTGTGAATGTTCTGTTATTAGTTGCTTCCTAAAGGGTTCTCTTATTGGGTTTGGCAAAACAAAAAAATAACAAACCCCCCCCCTGAAACAACAACAACAACAACAACAACAAAAAACACTGTTGAGGGAAACATTTTTTATGTTAGGGGTATAAACTGGTGGATAAACCTTTTTCTTTGGCCCTTAAACACTTTGGATGGTTAAACCTTTATGGGGCACAAATTGTAATACAGTGGACCCTCGGCTCGCGGACACATTGGATGGCGAACAAATCGATGTACGAACTAAAGTCGCCAGCAACTACGTCTCCACCGCAAAGGGAACACGCTTTAAAATCATCTGTTTATTTCATTTCAGAATCAGAATCAGAATCAGAATCAGAAAGAGTTGTATTGCCAAGTACGCTTGCACGTACAAGGAATTTGTTTTAGTGATGGAGCTTCCAGACCAAGACAAAAAAAAAAGCAAATGACAAGACAAAAACAGTGGTATTGTACACAATATTGCACATATATTAACTGACAGTTAGAATAATGTTTAACTGTTAAGGAGGTAGATTGCCCGGGGGAAAAAACTATTCTTGTGCCTGACTGTCCTGGTGTTCGGTGCTCTGTAGCGTCGACCCGACATTTAGGTTTATTTTTCTATAATTGCGGTGATTTTAATGTTGTTCTATGTTTTATTGCCACATAAACCCATAATACACTTTAAAAACATGTTTTGAGGCTGAAACACATTCATTTCAATGGGAAACACTGATTCAGGTCGCGAACAAATTGGGTCACGAACAGAGCCGAGCGTCCACTGTACTTAAAAAAAATTCAAAAATTTCAACCCTGATGTGTTTGTGGAGGATATTAAGACTTTATGTTGAAATAAAAAAAAAATTAAAAACAAGGTAAATAGAGTTACCATATATGGTCAGTGAAGGATTCAATTTTTCCAAAAGATGTGTGTGTGTGTGTGTTTATTTATTTGTTTGTTTGTTTGTCTCCCAGTATATCGCGCTTCACATTTTGCGTCCCCAGCTATTTTTTTTATGTAGAATAAATCTAATTTTTTTGCGGATTTCCCTGGTATTTCTTGGCATCCGCAAAACCTCTAGTGAATTGTTTTTATGGATTTTCCAGTGGTGGAATTCATCAAACAGCTGTTTCTTGATCCAGTCGTTTATGTCGGTACAGTAATATCTGTTGTTTAGGACGACTGTAGTGGTTCTAAGATCCAGTCTGTATCAAGTGGGTGTTAATTACAGTATTATACAGTATAGAAAAAAGCCTAGGCTAGGCTAGGATACTACACACATACAGTACTGAAAATATAAGTCCAGGCTACGCTAGGATAGTATACAGCACATTACAGTACTCGCTATAAATGTCACGTTTCTACAAATTCGACACAAAATACACCTCGCTGTATGATCGCAAATGTTTCCTTTATGTGTTTAATTGTGTCTAGAAAGTGTTTAAGGAGTGCCGGAGGATCGTTCAGGGCTTAAACTATAAAAAAAAGCATTTGGGGTGGCCTCCGTGTATCGCAGATTTTTCGTCTTTCGCTGCAAGTTTTGGAACGTAACCCCCACGAGAGACGAGGGACTAATGCATGAGAAACACATATAAGCTTAAAGGAACGTTTATTCAGGATGGGAAAAATCCCGTGGTTCTACGGCCTCACGGAGAGTCGGGGGGAGGTTCGCATTTTGAATGTGTGTAGAAGTTACCAGACATGGTTCCAGCTGGAAGCTTTTCTGAAAAGGCAACTCTGTTGTCGAGTTCTGCACAGAACCCGTAATATTTTCCCCAGAGGGTCAAACTGAAGGTCTGTTGATCCTCATTAAGGATAAACCTCTTTTTCCTGATGAGATCAGAAAACTTCAAGTTCCAGTCTTAAGCTCTGACACTGGAGACTCCTTCCCTACATGTTACATTGTTACAGACTCCTCATTGTTACACGATGATGACACGACACGATACGGTAAATGAATCTGACCAATCAGAATCCAGGATTCGATGGTTACCGACTCCTAAACTTTTCCAACAGTTCGCGTCGTGTTACCCTCGTCGGCGCTCGTGCAAACAGGTCATCAGACCTGACTGAACGTGAAATTCACTCAACAAAAGGACACATTAGCAGAACTGAGGCGATTGTTCTGCTCGTGTTTAGACAGCATTATCCCGTTTGTCTCTTTTTTTCTTCGGTCGTTCCTGAATAAATATGTTTTTTTTTTTTTTTTGTGCGGCAAAACAATTGCTAAAGCAAGGCCTCCGGTCGGACAGGGATCATATTCTGCTATTTGCACTTCGGAGCTTGCGGCACAAGCGCGCGTTTCCTATCTTATCTGCCGTCTCTCCATATGTCTCTGTTATAGCAGAAATGTCATAAAGTGAGCGACAACTGCATGTAAAGCAGAGTTTTATGGTCGTGTTTCACGCATGGGTGCTGCTGATAAAACCGCAGCGCTGCTAAATGTGGCCGGCGTTTATTGGGCGTTTTAATGAAGACAGATTTACAAGGACACGATGCGGTTTCTTCCTTTCAGCTCTTTTTCTTTTTGCAGCAGAGCTGCACAGCGATTAAGCGTCAGCGCTTGTATTATTGGTGCAATTTTAATAAATAAATAAATAAATAACGCTGATTTCATCGCAACAAGACAGGCAGTCGAATGAATCCGCCCGTCGAGCTCACAGTGCGAAGAATATTTTCTCGTGTAAACTGTCCATGCTGTAAAACAGCTGTGTAAGTGTAACCGAGGTAGGTGTGTTTCAAACAAACGTCCCGCGATGATCCATCACCCCGCCGCGGGAGCCGGAAGACGGGTTCTCCTCCTGCGTCTCTGAAAACGTCCCTGCGCACCACGTTAGTGTCTGATTCTTCTACCAAGAAGAACGACGGCTCTCAGGCCAAATTTTCCTTCGCTTCATTTAGCCCCTTTGATCCACAGGGTTCCTGGTTTTTCTTCCTTTTGTCGGTTTTTCTTTCTGTGGCAGTCTGTATACGTGTAGACGTCAGACACGCGAGTGAGAATTACGCAGAGACAAAGCGTCTTTGCGCGTCTTGGGCACGTCCCACGTGTTATTTTTGAACGTACTCTCGTTGACGCAAATCTAAAAAGATGAAATGCGTATTTGGTTTCTTACCGAACCGCCGACAACGGACGGCATCCATGGCTAAAAAAAAACCAATAATAAAAAATACATGTGATGAAAGTGGGAAGGACAGCTGCGTACGGGCTCGAAAAGCAAACATTTCATCGACAGGCCTATCTGTGAATAAGAGGTATTTGCCAATCAAACAGTATGTTCTTGGGAACTGATGAGCTTTAGACATTATGTGCGTTTGGGTGCAAAAGTTTGCCCACCCCCCTTGGTTTATCACCTCCCTCATTTTTCCAGTCTATCTTATTTATCTAATAGTGTCTATTGGTGGAAATTCATAACCGTTTCAGGAAATGAGATCGTCTTTACTAGCAAGCGAAAGTTTCCATCCCCGCTGACCTGCTCTAGGTCACTTAATGTGTCTAATGAATTTAACCTGGCAACATGTTTACCTTTCTTCACGTTTAAAGGAATAAAAACTTCAAACAAACCCAAACCCTTTTGAGATTCGCAATTTTTCAAGTTTCAAGGCTCGATCTGGAAAACAGCTCTCTCACGCACTAAACCAGAACATTTTTGACCTGCGCTGGGTAATTTAAGGCGTGTAATGACGTTCAACAGGCAATACGTTCACTTTAAATTGGATATAAGGAATAAGGCCTTAAGCTACGTTCGGAGTTTAGGAGTCGACGGGAATCAGGAAAAGAGCTCTCTCACACACACCAAATCAGGAAATATCGACTTCTCATAGAGCTGGGGCACAAGTTTACATCCCTACGGACCTGCGCTAGGCCATTTAATTCCCTTGAAATCACACGTAAAGCATAAAAACATCAAACACACCCAGACTCTTGAGCTTGGCTGTGTTCTGCACGTAAGAATGAATGGAAATCAGGACCCCAGCTCTCGCACACACTACTCCAGAAAAGCACTGACCTGCTCTAGGTAGCATCAAGGTGTTCAATGACTTCCAACAGACAACACGTCTACTTGAAAACTCTCCAAACTCAGGAAAATAAGAAGCTCTGACAACGCACACGGACCCCGTGAGTTTTCACAGACCCAGAGAAGGCGATACCAAGAGATTTGAGAGAATTTAGAGAGACTAAAAGTTGTCCCTCGGGGCAAATTTATCCGCTTATTTCACGTCTCAGACGTGAACGTGCATTTTGGGGTGTTTCGTTATTTGTGACAATGAGCAAACACGGATTCAGGGTCAAAGGGAAAAAGCGTACAATGTTTTGCATTCAGCTCTGAGGTGACGAAAGGGCGTGTGTTTGGAGTATGACAGAAAAAAAGCAACATCTTTTACTGTTTGATAAACAAGCGCCCCGTAAATACGGGTTTATCGCCGGCCCCTCAGCTCCATGCGGTAAGCGCTGACCCCCGTTCAGCAGGTCTGACGTCCATCACCACCGTTTTCTTTTACAGCGAGGCTCGGCAGCCGAGACAGATGGCCCTGCTCCACTTGAATTACACCTCTATTAAAAACACGGCCGCTTCGCACGGCTTAATGCTACATTTGATCTCTGAGCTCCAACCTGTTCTGGCGGATCCGCAAGCAGCTCCGCTATCGTCCTGTATATCAGAGCAATATAAGCCACCTGTTACACTCCTTACACATACACACCGTATTTGTTCACGCTGGCTTTGCTGTGTTTGACGTAAGACCCATTCCGGCTGTAAAACACTGCAATCACTCAAATCCAAATCTGGATCTGGACAATATGGCTCAGGGATCCATTTAATCGCAAGCTGACGGTTTTCTAAAGAAAAAAAAAAAGGAATTTGCAACAATTTCTGTACAAAATACCAAATTAAGCAATAAAGAAAAAAACGTTGTTAGGCTTCAGTGAGTCCTCAGCTGTGTACAATTTCCCAAGAATATTTCTGTATTTTGTATAAAATGATGTTTTCTCTATTTACGGTCATCAGCATTCAAAAAAAAAAAAAAATTTGTCCTAAATATGAATAGTTTTGTGGATTGAGTGATATTTTTAATTAAAAATATTGACGTCTGTTTCATGTACGGTGTTGTATAACTCATTTGTAGGTGTTTTTTCTCTCTCTTTTCAAGTCATGTCATTCAAATGTGGACAATCCATTTACTTTAATTTTTTTATTTCTTTTTCCCTTGTTTTTCGCAATAAGAGCTGCCGGACTGTCTTCTACAAACCAGGCCTTTTTTGTGAGCGAAGTTGGAAACCATAGCTATGAAATGATACTTCTGTGAAAATGTATGGATTTTTTCCCCCCTTAAAAGTAGAAGCAGCAAATCAAAATTAAACCTCGAGGGGAAATTTCTACAATGTGCTCATGAAAGAATGTACACATAATAATAATAATAATAATAATAATAATAATAATAATAATAATAATAATAATAATAATAATAATAATAATAA
>JAQLOM010000020.1:13471836-13482382 GCA_030068315.1 Chrysichthys thysi
CGATATCCGGGGCTGTTCCTCCCTTTTCTGATCTCTTTACAATGTCGAATTTCACTCCCATCCTGATGGCTTTCCTCGTCGTCGAAGCGCGACCATCTGAAGACTCGGATTTTCATTTAGAAGACATGATAAGGGCCAAAAGTCGCCAAACAAAGCACCACAAACGGAGCACTTGCCCTATTTTTTTTACAGTCAACTTCGCCAACTTCCTCACTCACACGCCGCGTTACTGCGTATTCTTCCTCCGCACACAACCGATGACCTCCTGTATTATTACGATATCTATAATGCATTTCAAACACATATGTATCATGTATTCTAATGCAATCAGGAGGCATTATACACAAACATCATTACACGTTTACACTTTATTACCTTCATCATGCGTTATGAGACATGGTGTATCACCAAGACCCACTCAGTGTAGAGAATTATTGTTAGAAGTGTAGGGTTGGGGGGGGGGGACATGCAGTTTGGGAACACGTGTAAAATATCCAAACAGGTTTATTGAGTCCAGCTAAAAGGTATAAAATCGGCAGGGAATCTCAGAAATCAGACAAACAGGCTAAGGTAATCAGGGGCTAACAGATATAAACAGAGCGGGGCAAAATCAGGGAACAAAGAACACTAGGCAGAGTCAAAATCCAGGAAAACTAATCAAGGTAGAAAAGGCTCTGCAGTAGCACGGGAAATGGGAAACAAATTGCCTCGCAAAACATGGGTGAGCAAGTCATCAGTCCAAACATGAAACACCGGTGAATAGTTAAGCTTCCACGTACAGTGCATCCGGAAAGTATTCCCGGCGCTCCACTTATTCCACAATATCCGATGTTACAGCCTTATTACCAAATAGATTCAATTCATCTTTTACCTCAAAATGCTACCCACAACACCCCATAATGACAAAGTTTGTTTGAAACCTTTGCAAATTTATTACAGATCAAAAACAAAAATCAAACATTTACAAAAGTATTCACAGCCTTTGCCATGACCCTCAAACGTGACCTCAGGTGCATCCTGTTTGCACTGATCATCTTCCGAAGTGATCTCCAGCTTGATTACAGTCCACCTGTGGACACCTTTATATAAAAGGTCCCATAGTTAACAGTCCACGTCAGCGCAAACCAAGACATGAAGTCTTGAAATAAAGAAAGAAGTAATCGTAAAACATATCCCTCCACCACCGTCCACCTACGCCAGCAACTACGTATCCACCGCAAAGATAAAGTGCATTAAAATCATCTGTTTATTTCACTCACTCACTCATCTGACGTTTAATCCTGGTCAGGGTCGCCAGGGGGAAGCTGGAGCCAATCCCAGTGCAGGCTTCAAGAGGCGGGGTTACACCCTGGGCAGGTCACCAATCAATCCAGCGCAGGGCGACACAAAGAGACGGACATCCGTTCACACTCACATTCACACCTACGGGGCATTTAGAGTCGCCAATCAGCCTAATCCCCTCTGTGTATGTCTTTGGACTGTGGGAGGAAACCGGAGTACCCCGAGGAAACCCACACGGACACGGGGAGAACATGCAAACTCCACACAGAAAGGCGGCGGGGCTCGAACCCAGGAGCTTCTTGCTGTGAGGTGACAGCGCTAATCACCACACTGCCATGCCGCCCTATCTGTTTATTTCATTTAGGTTTATTGTTCTATAATTGCGGTGATTTTAATTTGATTTTATGTTTTATGGCCACACATAAACCCATAATACACTTTAAAAAACATGTTTTGGGGCTGAAACACATTCATTGGATTTACATTCATTTCAATGGACAAAACTTATTCGCGTCGCGAACAAACCGGGTCACGAACAGAGACTCCGAACGAATGAAGTTCATGAGCCGAGGGTCCGCTGTTCCAAAAACAAACATAGTGCCATTTTGTAACATGCATAAGGCAAGTTTGCTAGCACTTTACTTAAGGATGTGTTTACAGCACTACTGTAAATAGCATCAATGTAAGCCATTAGTGATAATTTAGTAAAGCACATAAACAGATGTTAATGCTAATGACCTGACGATTAAAGTGTTAGAAATTGAAAGTGATCCACTTACCCGACCATGAGAATCACATCTCTTGTCAAGTATGCGGTGTGCTATACGGTAGATAAAAGATTCATTTTTCATTTTGGACTACATGCTTCCTTTCTTCCTCCTTAGACCTTAGTGGGGTGTAAAAGAACAAGTTACTGAGATAACTCTGTACACAAGGTGAAATAACAACACTAAAGGCTTTCTTTTGATCGAGGAATTTGTAAGGTGCACCGCACCTTAACCCATATAAGATCTTGATGTTGCTGTTAGACGAATCGGAGATGTTGTACTGCCAATCCTGCCTGTCTGAACACCCTCCCGGGCTGGTAATTATCTTGTTTTTACAGGATCTGGCTCTCCATCCTAAAACCTCTGTGTACTTTGCACCACTTTAAGTGCATCCATTTTCTCTCATTAAAGCGAATAAAGTGGCGAGCACAACGCAATTATACATGCATAATTAGATCCCGGGACATGATGGATTTCACGCCAGCTAACATGAGCCCACACCAAAAAAAAAATAAAAAAAATCCCTCCTCATTAGTCCTTTTCAAAGTCCCCGTTGACTCCGACCACGGAAAAACTTCTCATGCAGGAACGTCAGCCCCACCCCGCTGTTCATTTTCGTCTCATTACACCCCGACACGTTGTCTTTTTGTTGTGACAGAGTTGTCCGTAGTACCCCTGGGACGAGTGACGAGGGATGAGAACAAGCAGGTCCCTGAAGCAGGTGTTCTGCTGGCGACTACATGCCGTCTCAGCACAGCAGGCAATTAGCCGTAGCACAAACACGGATGTCAGGAGTGACCCAGGGGGCGGGAGACCAGGCTAGATCAAGAGATCACCATTTCTTATCTGACATAAAAGCCACGAATAGGATTCATAAACCATAGGATCCAAGTGAAATCCTGAATATACACACTTGCTTGACCTTCTTGAAACTCTGGTCTCTTTGGCACAAATAAATCCTTACAAAATGTGGACCAATTACAAACCTAGTTGGATATAGATACATGTGTGTATCTATAATGTGGGTTTCATGACCAATCCCACCCACACCAACTGAAAGGCTTAGCGGAGCTCAGTGGTTAAGGCTTGGGGCTACTGCTCAGAAGGTTGAGAGTTCAAGCTGTAGCACTGCCAAAACACTGCTTGTAAGGCAAGACCCTTTCTCTGTAGAGGCCTGTATCATGGCTCTGTGACCATCCATGCCTGAAATCAAAGGAACTTTGATCAAGCCAACCTAGTTCATCATGATCATCATGGTCACTGGTCCCCATCTGCTACTACAACAGGTTAGGTGCCCAGGTTCGATTTCAACAGGAGCAAGAATCGCGCGTTATTCTGCAGTTTATTTAGAAAGTGTGGTAATCTCAGCATCGTACTCCCAAGGGTTCATTGCTCATGACCAAAGGCAGAGGTTGGAATTTAAGTGTTGGAGTTGGCTGAAAATTCAAATTGGCCCAGAATGGGTGAGTCGAAATATGACCATATGAGTTATCCTAACGCTCCGATCTACATTGGTGTCGCCATTTCAAGGAATCAAGGATTCAAAGGATTCAAAGTGTTTCATGTCATATGTACAGTAAGAAAGCATGTTTCCCTGCACAATGAAACACTTTCTTTGCTGTCCACAGAATACCGCTAAGAATGTTAAAAGCTAATAATAAAGCACAGCGGGCTATTTACAGAGATCCACAAGAAATGACTGGACAAAGAAAACCGGCTATTTACAAGACAAGAATATTGTGCAATCCAGTTAAAGCATGCCACCGAACGCAGCTTGCGTTCCCATGGTCCAAAAGACTCCTTACAAATCCCGCCTGATCCTAAAGGAATTCAGACCAATCTTACTTGTTCCCAAAATCGTTCTGACCAACCCAACCTGCTCCCAGGAATCCTAACCAAATCCACCCACTCCTGATTCATCCAACCCCCCCAACTCCCAAAGCAATTCTCACCAATCTCACCTGCTCATAAAGGAATCCTAACCAATCCAGCCCACTTCCAAAGGAATTCTGGTCAATCCCACCCACCGCTCCTGTTAAACATGGCCTTTCTGTACCCTGCAAGCTTCAAACCTGACTGCCCAGTTCAACCCATATGAGAGTTACCACTCATGCTCCTACACTCCTTATAAACATATTATAATTATAAACCCCAGGCTAACCCTAACCCTAAACCCAAACCTCCACCCTAACCCTGTCCCTTGCCCAAAAGATTTATTATTTCACAGATTTCCTGTGCTGGCTAATTTATTCTCATGTACGTTAAAACTGTAGGCTACAAAGCATCTAACCTGGAATTATAATTTGGTGACTACTGTAGGTAACATTCCTTCTTCATTACATTAACAATCACTCACAAAGAGTCGTCATTTTCAGGATTCAGACCATGTGGGGATTAAATAACCAGTCTGGATAGAAGTGACTAAAGCTAGAGTGCGATTTTCTTGGAAATCCAGGTAGTCCTCAGGTTAAGATATCCCTATCGTAAGTGGAAAATATCGTATGTTGAACCACTGCTTAGCCTAGCTTTGGTAGTTTAGCCTAGCTTAGACTAGCCCACCCAGGAGGCTTTTCCTGTAGGAGACATGCTGGGCGTTTAGAAGACATGCTTTTGAATTAAACTTAACTCTTGAAGCATGCAAAAACAGGCGGTAATGCACTGGGCAGTACATCGAGACACAAGGGAACTCCGAGAGTTGCGGGAGAGAGTGAGGCATAACGCAAGGCGAGTGACGCGTACATCCGAGTGTTGTCCGTGTACATCCGGGCATCGTCTTAATGTATCATACATCATACTCTGTTACGCTGTTATGCCTGGATGCGAATCTTAAATATTTTCGAAATATTTTACAATTTTTAGCGTATCACAATAGTCATCGAAACTTCGAAAAATCGTAAGTCGGGGCATCGGAAATAGGGGAGCACCTGTGATAGTGCTAGAATGTTAGCATAACATGGAACATACTGTAAGGGTAACATAATACTTTAGCGCTAAATATTAACTGTCACATGATGGCACAGCCACAGCTGTGTCAGTCATATGGCAAACAGTTTAATAAAAGCCACCATTGTTCATTAATGTTTAGTAGTAAATAGTGAAAGTTGACCTTTTTTCTCAGTGGGCATGGTGGGGGGGGGGTCGTGTCCCCTTGTTCCCGAATGTGGCCGCCATGATGTGGATATTTCTCCTGAATCCACGCGTCATGTGAATTTTCCCAATTTTTGTCATTTAATGCAAATGAGTGTTTCCCTGGTGATAAATGCTTCACATAATTTCACCCCGAGCAGCAACACAATAGCGGAAATGCCAAAGTTTTTCACGTTGCGCCCCCAACTTTCCCTCATGAAAAAAACCCCAGCGTGCACTTTCGATTATTACAGCTCTCACACTAAACCCATTTGTCAAACCTTGCACATGCAATCATCTCCAGTTCCCCATACCACCTGAAAATACACCTATTTTATACGCTTCCCACTTCTGATGACATTTGTGTAATTGGAATAAAATGAAATAACAGGAACATCATGTCTGCCTCACAGAGCTCGTTTTCTCCTCAGCTGGTCTGAAGCATTTCTCTCTTAGATTAACTCATATTTCTTCTCCGTAGTGGCTTAGACACAATTCCTCGAATTCAATTATTAAGCAGGGTAGTTAATATCTAAAATTTTCTAAAGGCAAAGAATATATTAAGCACAACACTGGAGAGATACCATACAGCTATACCACCTGAGATACGGCGAAAATATTCATTCTGGGTTGTGTCTTGGACATAACCGATATCATGTCCGGGTTGTTTGTTTGCCCTAATGCGCTGCGTATGCAGTTCTAGCTAAATGTGTAAGATAGGGGGCAAAGCCAATTTTCATAGAACACAAACAGTGTACCGACGTGGGTGCAAATATTTAATAGGAACTGAAGGGCAGGTATTAAATGTGAAGAAGCCCATTTATAACCTTTAACGCCAAATACAGCTAGCCCTCAACTTATGATGGAGATGTGTTCCGCTATACCCGTCGTAAGTGGAAAATATTGTATGTCAAATGTCGTAGGCCACTGCTTAGCCTAGCTTAGGTAGCTTAGCCTAGCTTAGGTAGCTTAGCCTAGCCTACTGGGGAGTCTGTTCCTGTAGGAGACATGCTGTGGCGTTTAGAAGACATGCTTTTGGATTAAAATTAGCTCTTGAAGCACACAAAAAAACAGGCGGTAATGCACTGGACAGTACACCGATACACAAGGGAACCCCGTGAGTCGCGGGAAAGAGTGATGCGTACATCCGGGCATCGTTTGAACGTATCGTACGTTGTAAGTGTCATCGTACGATTGTTACGCCGGCCTACTAGCCTGCCTGTCCACTCGTGAATCTTGAAAATTTTCGAAATATTTTACAGTTTTTAGCATATCACAATCATCATCGTTACTTTGAAAAATCATAAGTCAGGCCATGGGAACTAGGGGAGCACCTGTTTTATTCTCCATGTTTTATTCAAATTTCTCAAAATGACATCTTGGTGTCGGAAGCCCAGGAGAAGATTTCTCGTAAGAACGATTATAAAAAATGGCAGCGTTTAAGCTAAATGTTTATTCAACATTCAGCGCGGATTCACAGGTCACATACCAGCGACTATATTTAAACCCAATTAGCTACCTAGCTACCGCCAAGCTTCCTCAATCACAATCGAATAAAGCAAATAACCCACTTGTCTTATGTTTACATGTCGTTGTAATGGGTTTTTTTTTCCTGTAATTTATTGGGTTTTCAAGAAAACCAGAAAAAGCGTTTAGTTGTTAATTAGCCTAACCATGCGTTCCTGTTACCTTGTTATTTAAGAGCTCACTTAAAATGTGTATAGAAAGATTATGAAGAAAAACATAAGCTTGATGGCGCCTTTGGTGAGTGTACGTCGCTAGTACAGTTAGCTTGTTTTGCTCATGCGTATCAAGCAAACAGTTTTCACACTGATTAACTGATTTTATGCGCATACGTTTTGGTTACTAATCCGAACACTGAATCTGGGAAATGCAGCATCTGGACAGGCACCTTGTTGCGAAAGCAGAATAACGGGCCGAGTGTGATTTTAAGACGGAGAGCCATTACCACACCTCCATCTGGCTCCCTCAGAGCTCAGGCCTTCACTGGAAGGCTAAAGTAGATCATTTGAATGTGCCAAACACCAGGGCCGTATGGTCAGGTCGTCTTCTCTTTAAGCACTCAAATGTGCGTTATATATCCTGCAGGCTTGCCGCTTACGGTGGGGTGAGGCGAGGTGAGGTGCTGACTCCAGAGCACAGCGGGTGATGAATTGCCAATGAAGGTGAGCCTCGGTGTACTGTATTCGAGGAAGCTGATGAATTAGACTCCTGAACAAATCCCCCTCCTCTGCTGACCTGAGGATAATTGGTGATTTTTCACGGCTGGAGACTTTAAACATTGTTCAAACATTGTTCACTTGTTTAACTGGAGGGGAAAAAATAGCAACTGAGAGCGACGAACGTGGTTAAGGCTTATGAAACCTTCGGAAAGCACTTCGGAGGCACACTGACACTTCTCGACCACTTTAAGCCAGGCTGCCCAACAAGGGAAACTCCTCAGGATGGAGGAATTTTGGCTTTGTGGTTTCTTGGGAACATGACAAGCTGCATTTTGTGGTCTTATTAATAACATAAGGAGAAAGAAAGAGAGACACTGGTGAGGAAATGATTGTTCGTACTGTGGCTGCTATATCTGAGGGAGAACAGGAGCTATATTCTTTGATGAAGGTTCCGGAACATCAAATGTAAATACAAATAAATGGATAAAAAAAAAAAAATGGGTGACACGGTGGTGTGGTGGTTACCACTGTCGCCTCACAACAAGAAGGTCCTGGGTTCGATCCCCGGGGTCGACCTGGGTGCCTTTCTGTGTGGAATTCCATGTTCTCCCCGTGTCCGTGTGGGTTTCCTCAGGGTACTCTGGTTTCCTCCCACAGTCCAAACACATGCCCAGAGGGGATTAGGCTGATTGGCGACTCTAGGTGTGAATAGTTGTCAGTCTCTGTGTGTCGCCCTGCGGTGGATTGGTGACCTGCCCAGGGTGTAACCCCGCCTCTCGCCCAAAGTCAGGTGGGATTGGCTCCAGGTTCCCCCCACGACCCTGAACAGGATTAAGCAGTAGAATATGAGTGAGTGAGTGGATAAAAAATGTATGCAAAAACAATGAACTTCTTTTTCAGAGTTACCCTTGGCCTCCTGGTTGCTGCTCTGCCTAATCCCTTCTTTCCATGCAGTGCAAACGGTAAATAAACATCGAACCACGCTATGGTCTGAGTCGGATCTCTTACCACCCACCTCGTTTGACCAAAAGTCTGCAAATAACTAAGACCCTCCTGCTGTTCTGAACCCTCAGCAACTTTCCAGACTTCTTCTTTTTTTCCTAATTACATTCTTTTGCTCTTCTCTGAAGCACTTCTGCCTGACCCCAAACCCAAGCTTCAGATCTGACATTTCTCTCAAATGCTTATTACCCCTCACATATTTATCTAACTTAAAAAGAATGAATTAGATCCAGCCGTGTGCAAAAATCTTCAAAGTCCAACCCCATTTCCCAGAGTCTGTTATCCACATTCAAACACTCTCATCATAGTTATCAGGTCATCATACTGTATCCAGGCGCTGGATTCACTGGGTTGTAATTCTCGAAATAATATGAGATCCATAATACAATTATGTTCTTCATTTAGATTTCATAACACCTCTTGAGCTGTAGAGTGTCCCTAATGTTCTTGAGGAATGAAAGATATCCTGTTCAAGAATGATAAGGGGCCTGAAAGAGAACCTTGGGGAACACTGTCTTGCGTCGTAGATGGAAGAAAAGCAGTTGATGCAAACAAAGATGGCTTCTTTATTCATGACACTGAATACATCTAGGTCGCACATAAAAAACAAAACTGCACGACTATTCCCCCGTTTATACTTGGTATTAAAGCGTGATCTGATCACAAATACAAGTGTGAACAAACTCTAAGATGCATTGAAGACACATTCACTCCAGTCACTTGTTGGGGCAGTCTGGGATACATTTAACCACATATCTTCTCTAGAGTAAACACTTAGTGTAAATGCATCCCCAACAACGATGTAACAAGAAAACGTTTCATCAGTGCAGGACATGGGGGTGGGTTTGGTGACAGTGTGCCAGTGCTTGAAAAAAAATAGATCAGGGCAGTGATGTACATGGATGGAGTGCAAGAAAATAATGAAGGTATGTGGCGGGTTTCTTCTTCTTCTTCTTCTTCCTAGCATAAGTCCTGCGCCATGCAGGGTCCACTCTCGTCACAAGCCATCCCAACATCGTGACATCTGATGCAACCATGGAAAATACCCCAACTGACGTGTCGCTCCGCCTGACATTGGCGCACTCACACCTATGGGCAATTTAGGGTAGCCAATTCATGAGCCAGTCAATGAGCATGACGTCTTTGGACTGTGGGAGGAAACCGGAATACCCCGAGGAAACCCGCACGGACGTGGGGAGAACATGCAAACTCCACACAGAGCTTGAAGAAGGTCGAACCCAGGACCTTCTCTCTGTGAGGCGACAGTGATAACCACTCAGCCACCGCGTAAACTTGTGGTCAGTTGGACACCACGGAGACACAAAATAGACACACTGGTGTCTGGGAAATGCAGTGCAGCCTCCAGAGATTTCACTCAGAAGAGATACTTTATGTCAACTTAACATATTGTAACCTTTTACAATGTAAAGTATCGCGATCAGTCATGTTTGATCGTGTGCAGTGTGCCGGTCATCCTATCAAGGTCATAAGTCATTTGGGACTCGTGTTCATTGACCTACAGGGGGATTAGAGCACTCAGGTGCTGATGTTGGGATATGGTGGAGGCTCCAGTTCCAGTTCATCCCAAAGGTGTTCAGTCAGGGCCCTGTGCAGGACAATGATACATTTCTTCCACTCCAAGCTTAACCTTCAGACACCATGTCTTCATGGAGCTGGATTTGTGCACAGGGGCCTCGTCATCCTGGAACAGGTTTGGGCCTCTTAGTTCCAGTGAAGGGAAACTGTAATGTTAGAGCAGTGATCACCAAAACTCTACCATCCTGCAGGTTTCATACCATGCCATACCATACCATACCATTCCATACCATTCCATACCATACCATACCATACCATTCCATACCATACCATACCATACCATACCATTCCATACCATTCCATACCATACCATACCATACCATTCCATACCATACCATTCCATACCATACCATTCCATTCCATACCATACCATTCCATTCCATTCCATTCCATACCATACCATTCCATTCCATACCATACCATACCATTCCATACCATACCATACCATTCCATACCATACCATTCCATACCATACCATTCCATACCATTCCATTCCATACCATACCATTCCATACCATACCATACCATTCCATACCATACCATTCCATACCATACCATACCATTCCATACCATACCATTCCATACCATACC
>JAQLOM010000020.1:13511893-13523371 GCA_030068315.1 Chrysichthys thysi
TGGACACGGGGAGAACATGCAAACTCCACACAGAAAGGCGCCCAGGTCGACCCCGGGGATCGAACCCAGGACCTTCTCATTGTGAGGTGACAGTGTGAACCACCACACCACACCGCCATGCTGCCCTAAGAGCCTGTTAATTAGTTGAGAAAGTAGCGTTAACGTTAGCATAACTCTCCTATTCAACAGCAGCCTTTGTGCTGCAGGGCTTTTGAGCAGCTCGACCCCGACTGATGAAACTCCGCATTTATCCAGTCACAGTGTTTCCACTGTTTATGGCTTTATCAGACTTTCTCTGTAAGCTCTACACTATGACTCCGAGCAGAGAATGGCCTCAGATTGTCTTCTTTGTCCTCTAAGTGTGAAATGTAAAACAACCCAACTCGGACCATAAAACCCCTCCGTGTGCTCTTCACGTTCTTCTGCACGTACAGTAAGCTGGGAAAAAAAAAATAGGGGACAAATGGCTCCCTGGGTGAAGATGCAAATGTCCCGATTGACATTATGGGCTTTATCCGGCGTATATATCTTAATCAGTGTACGTATAAAAGCTCTCAGAAGAACCAGTTACAGCTTTTCCATTATTAATTAACGCACACACGACTCTCTTAGACGGGGTTATAGATGGCTTTATACACAAAACACACGTCTAATCGGACCATCGTGGTCAATATCTGGTTCCCAGAAGTATCACAGGACTAAATGAAGGGTAAGAAGCAATGAAAGTAATACTTTTTCTTTTTTTTAATGTTATAATGAACCCGGCGTTGTTAAGGTTCTGCACTTGTTCAAATCCCAGCACAGAGCCAGAGTTAGGCCCTGGAGCAGGATATTTAATCTGAAAGGTCCTTGCTGGTAGCTTGCTTGAAATAAAAGTGCCTGGGAAATGATGAAATGGAAAATAAACTGTATCTGGAGGATTTCCCATCACTGGAGCGGAGTTTGCTGGTGATGTGCAGCAGGGATGTATTGACAAAGATACAGGAGGTCCTCGGGATACAACAATCTCGACGTACGATGTTTCGGGTTTACGACGCTCGCTCCCATAAAACGTAAAAAAATTGAGACGTGATTGTTTGGGTTTATGCCGTTAGCGTCGTACTTATGGACTACGTGGGCAAACTTGTCTGGTTGGGTTAGGGTTAGAAGACTACGCAGTAACGCGGCATGTGAGTGAAGAAGTTGGTGAAGTTGACTGTAAAAAAAAGCACAAGTGTTCAGTTTGTATCGCTTTGCTTGGCGACTTTTCCTCCCTTATCACGGCTCCTAAATGAAAGTCCGAGTCTTCAGATGGTCGCGCTTCGAAGGAGAGGAAAGCCGTCAGGATGGGAGTGAAATTCGACATTGTGAAGAGATCAAAAAAGGGAGGAACAGCCCCGGATATCGGATGTCAGTGTTTCTGTTCCTACAGTGCCGTGTACAGGACAGTCATGGATCCGGGCCGCACGACGCATCATGTGCGCACTCTGGCTTCATTTATTCCCACGCGTGCTTGAGGATTCGCACCGCCCTCGGCGTAATCACGTGGGCGGAAATAGGTGTTCCACATTGAGAGTAATTTCCAGGTCTATAAATAGATTCACCCATTCCTGTGCTCCTTGCGAAGCATTAGTTTACTTTTAGGTCTCTCGCCAAGTCTTGATTCTCATGTTTGTGTTTGTCCGTTCTGCCCTTTGTGCCTTGTTTGTTGTCTCCGATTTCCGGATCTCCTTTGTTCGTCTGTTTGTCGCTCGCCTGGCCTGTTTATGATTCTGACCCTGATTTTGCCTCCTGTTTATGTACCTTAGCCTTGGATTATAATAAACCCGTTTTGGGACATTAGAGCTGTCTCCTGCCTGCACATGTGTCCAACCGAAACCCCACAAGCCTGACAAGTCCAGGATATTTACGTCCTTGACCTTTTTCTGTGGCTTAGTTGTGTTTTTAGGTTCTAGATGATGATTGTACACCTGTGTTAGGATCGGGACGGGACTTAGGCTAGGGTGCGTTTCGACTCGCATCAAAATTCGGGTTACATCACTGTTGTGGGAACGGAACTGTGTCGTAACCTGAGGACCTCATGTAGTTTTAATTCCACCATCACGCTCATATATCATACGTGTACTCGTAAAACATGCCGCACGACCACGTTGGGCTAATGAACAGATGACAGCAAGTGCCAGCAAATGCCCGGACGTGATAATGAGCACAAGGTATCGTCCTGTTCGCATCTTAAACATGCACGAGGTGTTCCCCGCTAGCAGCGCACAGCAGTAACCCGGATAAACAGAGACAAATAAAACGCCTTCCGATCGACGCTAAGTCGTTTATTCATTTACGGATCAGTTTTGGATTTGGAGTACACACACACACACACACACACACACGCAAATAAAAAAATAAATAAAAACCCACATGTACTTATGGATGATTGAACAAAATGGTGTTGATGCATCCCTCGCTCCGACTGCTTTAGTGTCAATATTCGGGCAGTTTGTTCCTTCCGGATATGCCATCTATACTTTCATGTTTTTTCTGCTAAAATGAGATTTTTCTCTCTGAGACTTCAAGTGAAATAAAAGTGCAACGCAACTACAGGTTTGAGTGTCAGGAGAAACCACTTGGCTGAGACTGCAGCCCAACATGCGTCATTTCTACTAGAAAGAAAGCACCATTTCCTCATCTTTGCTACTTTCATCTGCATGGTAAAGACATGGGATTGTTTTTCGGCTCCAGCTGAGTCTTTTCCAGGCGCTTGGGAGAAATGTACAGTGGGTTTCTTGGTTTTCGAACAAGGTCTCGTTTTTATTAATAACAAAGCTCTGAAAAGACATGAAAGTGTTGAAAATGGAAATGAAGTGCGCTGTGACCTGCATAATACACGGCAGCGCACAGACTTGACATGGTTTTTTTTTTCCCCCTGGGGTGGCGTTCCACCCCGGAGACACTTGTACACTATTTAAACTGACAATACAGAATACAAACAAGCTTATGAGGAGCTAAACATCCTGCAATCACCATAACGGGGCTAACAAGGCACGGGGATTAAATCAAACAAATGCTGTTTATTCTGCTCTCGTCCGTGGATAAAATGAATATTGGGAGCAAATGTGTTTGTTTTGTTTTGCAGGAGGCTTTTTTCTTCCTTTTTTTACTCTTTTATGCACCGGAGGCCGTGAACAAAATGTTCACTTTGTACCACAAAGTTTAATTTTTAGTTCTGAGCACTGCAGGACTGGCAGCCGAGCTGCACGAGGAAACAAATGGGAGGAAATGATGGATCCGCAGTAGATGCTAAATACAGAATTCAGGTCAATACTCTACAGGATTCAATGCAGTGAAAAGAGAAGATGAAAAGAAGCAGAGGAAAACATGGATGCACTCAGTACTGTACAAAGGGCCGTGGCTCACGCTGAGAGTTCAATCAAAACTTATCGGTCCGCTTCACAAAACAGGCGCGAGGTGCAAAAAAATATCATGTCCTGTTATTAATTCTGAGTAGTGAGAGGTATGGTGGGTACGGTGGAAGACGCCGGTGTTGGCGAAGCGACGTTGCTATTCTAAACTCATTTATAGGATATATAACTACAATACAATATTATACAATACGATACAATATGTAGCTCCATAACGAGCTGCTGGTGACGTTTTCATTTTCAAATAATAATGTTTGGCGTCGCTGGTTGTTATGTAAACCAGCTGATGCATTTAGAGCCTGCTGTTTGAGGTTAGCGGTCATGCACCATAGAAACAGTCAGTAGTTTTGATCATTCGTTTCATCACGTTAATTAGATAGAAAACAGTCAACACGTAGGATATGACCATGTCTAAGACGCTCCGCGGTGTCCGCTAGGGCGTGGTGCAGCCGGGGAGAAACAAGCTCCTTCCTGCAGCAGGGGTGGTACCTGGAGACTTCCATCTGCTTGCTAAGACAGGAAGTTAGCGACCTTAGCGAACAGTTATGACCAGAAAGAATGGTTGCTGTAACCTTGGTACTCAGACTTTCGTTCAGGTTTTAATAAATAAATAAACAGATAATTAAAACAGTAAAAAATAATAAAACAGATTGAATTCTGTATGCCGTGTACAATTGTACCACATATTGCATGTTTTAAAGAGGTTTTTTTTTGTTTGTTTAAAAGAAGTCTCCAATTAGTTAGGCAAAAAAAAAAAACCCCAAACAACCAATTTAAAAAAACAAACAAAAAAAAAAACATCGTCGTTTATTCTATAGGAAATATTTTGCATGTTTTTTTGTTTGTTTGTTTGTTTGTTTGTTTGTTTTTTTAATGGTGCCAATAATTCTGGAGTCATCTGTATTTTAAATACAAGCAAATAGCCAATAAACATTTATTTACTTATTTACTTACTTGCCGATTGATTGATTGATTGAAAATTAATAAGTCAGCAGGAGTAAAGGATTCGGCTTCATAAATATAAATATAAAGATTCGGCGTAGAGGAATTGACTTACAGATAATACGCGGGGAAAGTGGCAGCTCGCTGAATGAGTCCTGAACGCCGGCGTATTCAATAATTACCTGTCATTTTTATTTAACTTTTTTCCGTGTTTGAATTGTGCAAAGCTGAACAAACCTTCACGATCAGTTAAAGTGGCGAGATGGATTTTTAACAGCTGGTGTTTAATTAAGACGTCCTCCCTCGCAATTTCCACACGTATACAGAAAGGTTGTTATCAGTGAATTTGTTCAGGGCAACAGAAGTGATTTAATTGAAATCTGGATGATTATCGCTGTATTCCTGACATGCGGAGACATCTGGAGTTAAACGCTAGTGTGTGAATCTGATTATGTAACAGGAAAATTGCTTTCTGGCTTTTATGGCTTTGTACGGAGGATAAAAATGCTTGATTTCTGAAGTTCTGTTTGAAAAGTTTTGGTTTTTTTTGATAAATGGCATAAAAGGACTTGATGTGCTATTGTAGAGAGACTGCAGTGACAGGAGACTTCTATCTGCTTGCTAACATCATAACACCAAGTAAGGAACAAAACACTTGTGCAGTTAGAGGACATAAGTCGTGTGATGAAGCGGACTTACTGTGACCATCCCGAATGTGATCACTTTTTATGTTCAATTCCTCCTACTAACACAACAATTTGCCAACAAATTGGGGGGTGGGTGGGGGTGGAGCCAATCCCAGCAGACTTCAGCTGAGAGGCGGGGTTACACCTGAGGCAGGTCACCAATCCACTGCAGGGCGACACCCACCCAGAGACAGACAACCGTTCACACTCACATTCACACCTACGGCCAATTTAGAGTTGCGAATTAGCCTAATCCCCTCTGTGCATGTCTTTGGACTGTGGGAGGAAACCGGAGTACCCGGAGGAAACCCACACGGACACGGGGACAACATGCAAACTCCACACAGAAAGGCGCCCGTGATTTGCAGCTGCACTAGTGTCTGAGCAGCTGTTTTTAGAAAATTCATCGACACCTTTTCACCAATTACTGTAGAATCTAGAATTCAACATATTTATATAAATATATTCCAAAAATTGTCCAAAAGCTTGTCACCTTGTGTGTTCAGCAGAACGGAAGGTTGGCACTGGTATTGGAAGCTATTGGCCAATACTTTGAGGTATTCTTATCATGTGAAATATTGCCATTGTTAAACAAAATGCAGGATTCATATAGGTGCAGATTACAACTTTAACAGTAACCCATGCAATACTGTAGTCTAATGATATTTAACCAAATTGAGCTAAGTGTCCACATAACGCGTTTCCATTTCTATTCAGGAACTCCGTATGCGTTCTGGTGTCTTAAGCTGCTCTTAGGGCAGAACTTTCTCTTTGTATCCTGACACAGATACTGTAGCAAGGTGTACTTTCTTTCCCTCAGCTGTTCTCGCAGCCATCTCTTATTAAGAGTCTTTACTGCATGTGTTCAATAACCCATTTCTTCTTCCTGCTCTCTTGCTTCCTTCAGCTCATGGCCCGTTGAACACCATTAGCCCTCGTCACATCGGTCCAGGCAAGGTCACCGCTTCCTTCATCCTCCAAATTCCCCCGTCCCCCATCACCTCGCTAAACCTCGAGTGTAAGGCTGTCACGTACGTACTTCCTTGTGGAAAGGTGCACCATGGAAAGCCTGAGTGAGCTGCAGAACCCTCTGCTGGACAAGAACAGCAAGGACGTAGTCAAGGCCGACTATGGCTACAGGAGTGACTTCCCCAGCAGCCAGTACCAGGAGAACATCATTAACTACTTTGTGACCAGCAGTGGAGGCAGAGGTGGAGGAGTCGGAGGTGGTGGCGGTGGTGGGGGAGGAGTTGGCGGTCCGGTTGGGGTGACGGCTACAAACGGTAAGGCTAAAGCTCAGCTCCTGGATGCCACTTCCCTTCACCTGGCAGTGGAGGCTTTTTACAAGCCCAACTTCATTCTCTACAAGGACGACGTCACCCTCAAGGCCAAGGACTACAAAAGCGAGTGCTGCGAGACCACCTTCACTGAAAAGAAAGAGAAGGAGGTGTGCGTGGAGACGTCCAGCGCTGAAGACCCGCAGGCTAAACTCCAAGATGAAAACGAGGTGAAGATCCAGACGGTGTCCTATGAAGTGGAGGAGGAGGAATACGTCGAGTATGAGGTAAAGATGCAAAGTGTACTTGGGTATTGTTCATGAGAATGAGGTCGGGGCCAGGTGTGTTACTGGGACATGCCCACTGATGCACCCACCGTAGATTATCTGCAAGTTTAAGAACCACCAAGATAAAATATATCTCAGGTTATCGCTCAAGAAAAAAACCCACACACACAGCACGCCCCTCATCTACACTGAGTATCACTATCACGCGCAGTATTACAGTATGTAGATGACCTGTTGCTATGGAGCTTGTTTCCAGTGGTAAATCTTTAACGTACAATGACATAAAATGGTCCTAAACGTTTTTTCTTTCATACTTCTACAAAGCGAGTCACATCTTAATGCTTAATGTTACACACAGCGCCGTCGCCTGTGACCGGAATGAGGAAACGCTCAATGTAGGATAGCTTATATACACAAGCTATTTCAGACAGCATGATGCACTATTTTCATCATATACTTCTTTCCTGCTTCTGGATTGTGTGGAATAATAATAAAAAAAAGAACAAAAGACCAGCTTGTCAGCATTTCAAACACCTCCAGCCGATTTCTCAAGGGGAGCATGGGTTCTGCCTTACTATACGCTTTAATTAGAGTGTGTAGACCGTTACTTTATGCCCTTACAACCATGTGTTTCGAACCAACTGCCCAGACTGAAGGTTTGAGCAGAGTGTACTGATCTGTAGTGCAGCAGAGAAAAGGAAAATCCAGGTTTCAAAACATCTACACATCTGTCAATCATTCCAGATCCATATGTTGATTGGCTCATCTGCAGGGCCAAGTATTATTTAGGGGGGGGAAAAAAAACCCAAGACTGTTCATCTTGCATATGTTTGGACAAATGCAGTGTTCAAGGCAAGCAAAAATGTCAAAATTATGCGACAACTATCAAGAAATCTAAATACGAGGAACAGACGAAGGACCTCAATTGTCTTGAAAAAAATAACCCCAGATAAGCATGTGATACAATGCCTTAGAATCTGAGAAAAAAGGTTAGGAAGGTTCCTAATTGAGAGAAATGAAGTGGCAGCCATGATAAGAGCTGTTTGAATTCTCTAAATTAGGATGACCATACACCCCAATTTTGGGACCTAGAAATGTGCTCCAGGGTGGACTTCCAAATCCCCAAAAATGTCAAGAATTTGGCGTTTTTGCTTTATACAATCACCACTCTGGGAAAATACAGGCACGCTATTTAAATGCGACGGAACCGTGCTTCGGTTCTTCCTATCTCCTTTGCTTCCTCTACCCAGCATATGGGACCAACCTTAACAAAAAGAAAGGGATGCACCATCGAAGCATCGTTCACACAAACAAATAAGAATAAGAAAAAAAAAATAAGAAAATAAATGTGTGGACAGGAAGGTTAGCATGAGCAACCCCTATCTTTGTGATTTGCGTAATTGTGTAGCCTAGCTTGAGTGCAGTCATAGATCCTTATGAAATCTTCTTCACATCTTCTGACATCGAGACGTTGTGCATTAAAGGTCACAGAAAAGTAGTTAGGAAAGGACACAGGATGGACTATTTATCTGCACCAGGGAGTAAATGAGGACGTAATGAGGGTTGTGGAATTAGCTTTGTATTCTGGTGATGGGGACCTCTGGTGGTGTGGGGTGGAAGTGTCAGGTGAGCTTGTGATGCTCTTATTAACAACGGACATGACATACGCTTCACATTATAACCTTAGTATTGCAAAGTTGTGTCTGGGTAAAGAGTTGATTTTAGATCCAAGTTTTAACAACTCTAAAGGATAGAAATGTCCATACATGTAGAACTAACCAGTCCTACCTTGTAGGGTACGTTCTCATTTGACGTATAGCCATTCTGGATATCTGACATCCAATTAGAAAGTAAATGTAATAAAATGCACAAATAGACGTTTAATACTTGTTAAAATACTGCTTTTTTATAAGGATCTATCCAGCTGTGTCTTATTACGCAATCATTTCAAACTTATAACAACTATAAGACGGCAGAGAAAGCTATTTCAAGGCCACGTTATGATCATGAATACAACCCAGTTTTATGTTTCAGAACTGTAAGCTGTGAAAGCTTTTTCTTTTTCTTTTTTCATTATTTAACATAAATTTGTCCCTAAACATGATAAACTTTTCTTAACGTTTCACTGTAAAGAAAAGAAAAAAAAAAACACATTAGAGCATATAATAGATGTTTCTGGAAGGTTCACTTTATTAATCACACTCCATGTAGCTAGTTAATGCCTGTAATATTTCATGCTAATGTTATATGACATTAGCTGCAATATTACCTTTCTGCTGCGCTGAACACTTTTTAAAAGTTTATCTGCGAGCTGGGAACTTTTATTTATTTATTCACTGACTTTTATTTATTAATTTTAAAGGAACGTATGCAACTACAGGCGTACAATGTGGCCTCATGTTCGGACTCTTTTTTTTTTTGTTTTCTTTCTAAAATACCAGGTAGACCCTTATAGCACTGAGGGTCGCAACATATTCAGACATTAAAACATTTCCAGCTAAAAATCGCGTGCTAACCCGGTTAATTACCTGACTGTGATATTGCCTTATTAACACGACGCTTCAGTGTCCTCCATTATACGGTGACTGGATGATGAAATGCAGCATCTAATGAGGACGGCGTGTCTCCGCGTGCGTCTCAGAAGGTGTGAGATGTTGTTTCATGGCGTGTCTCAGAATATCAGGGTGTCAAGGAGTCATGGATTTATTACTCCAACCAGAGCAACACCAGATCTCACAGCATTCGTCTTAGAGAATTCGTCACTCTGCATGCATCAGCTTGGCGTCTTCCCTGATATGAAACTTCACCCAGGTTAGAGATGAGGTGATGAATGCATGGCTGGCTGTGGCTTGCTATCCGGACTGATGATCTAATCTCTGCTTCAAATCATGGCCTTTAGTGTTATGTGTAAAAAATGAACATAACTAAACCACAGAAATGTATGTTCTTTTTTTCCCCAGTTGTTTTTCTTTGCTACCTCCCAGCTCACAGACACAATTTATATAAGGTTCTATGAATACATGACATGCATATGTAACATGTGCATGTCAGCGATATGAGTCAGAGGTGGATGTGAGATCAGATACGGTTTATCACTGCATTACAAAATACACACACGCGCGCGCACACACACACACACACTTAGGAGAAGGACTGGAAATCAATAAGCACAAGACTAAGAGTGCTAGCAAAGACAGAGCTTACATACTTGTGCTCATTAGACATAAACGTGACTCAGGTACACGTGATCTTGTGAGGTGCAGGGGCTGATGGGTAACGTAGTTCTGACAATTCAAATGTTCAATGTTTTATTTTCATTCTGGCATAAGAGACTGGACCCCAAGCCTCAGTATAATGAGCAGCAAATTAACTTTGGATAGCATTAGCATTGAACCTTACAACTTTACATTTAATAAGCTGCATGGAATGGAAGTACAGCCGACCTACTTTCAAGTCCTGGTCAGCTAACAGCTAACATGTGTATTCTATATCTTCCCTTTTCAGAAAGTTTTCAGTGTCCCCAAAGCTCCCTTTTCACCTTTTTAAAAGTTCACTTTTAAAGCGTTCTGTTTAAAAAGCCTCTCTGCCCAGATCCCAGCTTTCTCCCAGAGAGAGAGCGAGCTGAAAAATAAATAATCCAGGAAAGGATGAATAGGTGGTCTGTAAAAAAAAAAAAAAAAAAGCCTTTGTCATCCTGTCAGCCTGTCCATTTTGTCAGTTTGTCAGTCTGTCCATTTTGTCAGCCTGTCCATTTTGTCAGTCTGTCAGCCTGTCCATTTTGTCAGTTTGTCCATTTTGTCAGCCTGTCCATTTTGTCAGCCTGTCCATTTTGTCAGTCTGTCACCCTGTCCATTTTGTCAGTCTGTCAGCCTGTCCATTTTGTCAGTTTGCCCATTTTGTCAGCCTGTCTATTTTGTCAGTCTGTCCATTTTGTCAGTTTGTCAGTCTGTCCATTTTGTCAGCCTGTCCATTCTGTCAGCTTGTCTATTTTGTCAGTTTGTCCATTTTGTCAGCCTGTCCATTTTGTCAGTTTGTCAGCCTGTCTATTTTGTCAGTTTGTCCATTTTGTCAGTCTGTCAGCCTGTCTATTTTGTCAGTTTGTCCATTTGGTCAGCCTGTCTATTTTGTCAGTTTGTCCATTTTGTCAGTCTGTCCATTTTGTCAGCCTGTCCATTCTGTCAGCCTGTCTATTTTGTCAGTTTGTCCATTTTGTCAGCCTGTCCATTTTGTCAGCCTGTCAGTCTGTCCATTTTGTCAGTTTGTCCATTTTGTCAGCCTGTCCATTTTGTCAGTCTCTCAGCCTGTCCATTTTGTCAGTTTGCCCATTTGTCAGTTTGTCAGTCTGTCCATTTCGTCAGCCTGTCCGTTTTGTAAGTGTGTCCATTTTGTCAGTCTGTCAGCCTGTCCATTTTGTCAGGCTGTCCATTTTGTCAGTTTGTCAGTCTGTCCATTTTGTCAGTTTACCCATTTTGTCAGTTTGTCCATTTTGTCAGCCTGTCAGCCTGTCTATTTTGTCAGCCTGTCTATTTTGTCAGTTTGTCCATTTTGTCAGTCTGTCAGCCTGTCCATTTTGTCAGTTTGTCAGTCTGCCCATTTTGTCAGTCTGTCCATTTTGTCCATTTTGTCAGTCTGTCAGCCTGTCCATTTTGTCAGTTTGTCAGTCTGTCCATTTTGTCAGCCTGTCCATTTTGTCAGCCTGTCAGCCTGTCTATTTTGTCAGTTTGTCCATTTTGTCAGCCTGTCCATTTTGTCAGTCTGTCAGCCTGTCTATTTTGTCAGTTTGTCCATTTTGTCAGCCTGTCCATTTTGTCAGTCTGTCAGCCTGTCTATTTTGTCAGTTTGTCCATTTTGTCAGCCTGTCCATTTTGTCAGTCTGTCAGCCTGTCTATTT
>JAQLOM010000020.1:13596085-13608023 GCA_030068315.1 Chrysichthys thysi
GGCGACACACAGAGACAGACAACCATTCACACTCACATTCACACCTACGGGTAATTTAGAGTCGCCAATCAGCCTAACCCCCTCTGTGCATGTCTTTGGACTGTGGGAGGAAACCGGAGTACCTGAAGGAAACCCGATGGAGAACATGGGGAGAACATACAAACTTCGCACAGAAAGGCACCCAGGTCGACCCCGGGGATCGAACCCAGGACCTTCTTCCTGTGAGGTGACAGTGCTAACCACCACACCACCGTGCCAGCCCACATTCTTACTTCATGGAACTAGAGCAATCATCTGACCGCAGCCTCAGTTATAAAACAGTCATTTTCTGAGGAGACAAGGGAGAAAAACACAGACACGACTGATCCAGGGGCAAATAACCTCACAGAGTGGCGCTGAAAATAGTGAAAACAGCGTCCTGTGTTAACGAACCTCGTCCAAATGGCTTCCATTCACATGCTAAACCCGCAGGAGCTTAAAGTGCTTTCGGGGAAAACAGAAAGAACTCTTTTGCTGCATTTCTGAACAATTGCACCATCAAGTGGACCGTCAGAGAAACAGCCCATAATGAAACATCAGGGCGGAGAGGAGAGCGAGCAAACAATGGAGCTCGACATCCAGAGCTAGTATGAAGTGTTGAGAATCATGTTTGAATATTTATTTATTTATTTATTTTTACAAAACGCTTTGCAATGTTTGCTCAATTTAATGAAACATCACTTGTCTCATCAGTATACATTTTCTCAGGAGTAAACAATGGGGTCACAGGCGTGTGATAAAAAAAAAAATCTGTAAAAAGAAACAGCAGACAAATAAATGAGATAAAGAAAATAAAGTCAGAAATAAAACCAAAATGAAAATAATTATTCTTTATATAATTATTAATTATATAATATATATAATATATTATATAAAATAATTCATTTGAAAATCGAATAAATAAACACAGAAATTAAAATAAAATAATAAGAAATATTTATTGATATTGTTAATATTTGTTGGTATTTAAATACATAATTTCTTACAAGAACACCATTCTTTCATTTTTATTTATTTTTTGTAACGGCATTTCTTCTCTTCCACCTTATTATTCTTTTAGACTTTGATTTATTCTCCTGTGACTCCATTTTATTTAGTTATTTATTCATTCATTCATTCTTAAGACCAACACATACTTTTTACTTGGCTGCAAATGAACATCAACCAGTGTCCAGATCTCAGCAGGACTGTGGTGATGTAAGGGAAGATATGAATATATAGAATTTTTTCATCAAGGTAGCTGTTTATATTATTGATTTATCTTATTTTATATAAAATTTTACCTAATAAACATTATACTCAAAGCACAGCTTATATAAAAACTAGCTGATTCCACGGTGGCTTAGCTCACTGAGTGCAAGGGGAAAAAAATAGAATGCAGTATTTATAAAACAATTTTATTTTTCAACGAATAGCGGTTGTACGTCATTTCTGCTTCAAACGCGAAAAGAATTTTATATATTTAGATCAAAGTTTTCTTAAATAATTACTCACCAAATAGGTGTTTACCGGTACTTCTTTTCAATATCAGTAAAATAACTCTCGCACAAATAAGAACAACTCGTAAAGACGATATAAAAACAGCGTCCACAGACGAAGTGATTAGTTAAAATGCAAGCGCTAGTGACGCTGTTTCCGCTCATACGCACGTATAATATGTTCTGTGGTCGAACATCGTTTACGTTTCAAACGCCGAAAGAATTTTATACATAAAAAAATTACTATAAATATTGAAAGAACAGAAAACTCTTTTAAAAGGCAGTGAATTTGAAAGAATGAAATCTAAACACCGCTGAATCTGTAATGTTGAAATTTATTAACACATATTTATTTACTTAAATTCTGTCCTGACTCGGTTGCTCTTTTCCGATTCCTACGCAGTTCAGACGCCTAAATTGTTATTTAATTAATCGATTTGTTCATTTGTAATTCATTTCAAGTTTTTTTTTTTTTTAAATAATATTTTAAAAGTAAGGAACGGTAATTTAATAAATTTTATTTATTCAGAATTTGCACGTAATAAAAAAAATTAAATAGATGCTTTATTTTTTTATTAATGACAAAATGTGAATCAAGTAAAAACGTGAAATAAAGACGTGTAGTTAAAAAAAAAAAAAAAAAAAACAGTAGCTAATGTTGAATGACTCGACACAGCACACACAATGTATTTTGAGTGAAGAAATTCATTTATAATAAGCTTGAGTTGCATAGTTTACACATTAAATCCCAGATTGTAAGACAAACGAGACTGGTGAAAAAAAAAATCAAACCAAACTAAGAGGATGAGTCAGTTCAAGAGTGTTTTAAGACTGTATTAAATGAAATATTTTAGTGTTCTGATGTTTAAAAATGGACTAATACAGTATACCTTAATGCTAAAAAAACCTTTCAGTCAAGGCTTGGAGAATATGGATTATAAAGAGGGACACCTGAAAAGATTTCACCAGATGTACTTACTATCAGTCAAAATATTCATAATGACAATAATAAAAAAAAAAACAACAACAGCTCACAGAAAAACAAAAAACAGCACCAAGAAAAAAAAGTCGTCCTGCTTAAGCTGATTTTATACTGTACGATTTCAGCAGCATAATGAGATTACCCATTTTCACGCTAGAAAAGATCCCGATAAAATTTTAGCCGAATTCTAGCACAGATGGGGTGTGGTCTCCGCGTTCGGTGGTACGATGAAGGTCCTCTAATGATTGACGCGCCATTGAAGGAAAATTATACTCTGCTTATGTCGTTAACCAACGTTAGCTGTAGATTCCCAGAAAACTGACTGTCGTAAAAACACAAAAGTTAGTCCGAGGTACGAACGAAGAAGGACCTAGCTGTCTATGTCGGCGTCGACCTACGCCATCTTCCGATTGGTGGATTTTTAAACGAACGTTGCATCAGCGGTTGAGATTTTAATCTAAATTTTCTCCCCCTGACAGAACGCTGTCGCCGCTCGTCCTTGGTGGTGACGGCACCAGATCGTCGCATTAGTCCGGGCAAAAATCGTACGGTGTAAAGCCAGCTAAATACTTAATTTGCGGATCATCGAATGAAAATGGACGTTGACCAGTTTACCTTGTCTCGAACATGAGGACGTTTCTGTGTGAAACTGGTGAGGCGTTAAAAACCTAAGATCTGATGTAAGAGTAAGATGAAGTGAGATTTAACAAGTAAAGTGTGCCTAAAGCTCGAGGCACTGAATTCAACAAACCCTGGATTATGCATACCATTAAAAGTGCAGTTTCATAGGTTATTTGGTGTCTAAGTGCATAGATTTCTCACATTTATCACAAATAATGGCTTATTAAAAAAAATAAAAAAAAAAGCAAAAAGGAAACCAAAAACCCAACAAATCACATGATACCCTCTTCCCCGTTTACTGCCTCTTGGTGTGCTTTAGGTTGTAGTGGCTCCGCATGTCTTTGCGAAGGCGAAACTTCTCCCCGCACACGCCGCAGATATACAAGTGAACGTCCATGTGCTTCTCCAAGTGCTCGCTGCTGGGAAAGATCTGGAAGCACACCTGGCAGATGGTCTCCCCGGCAGACAGGTGGGAAATCATGTGGCGCACGTGGTCGTGCTTCAGGAAGGTGCCTTGATCGCACACCGGGCACACGTAGCGCGCCATCCCCTTGTGCATGTCGGTGTGCAGCCGAAGCTGGCGCTCGCGCAGGAACCTCTTTCCGCAGGTCTGGCAGGTGAACTGTTTCTCCTTGGTGTGCACGGTGTAGTGCTCACGCAGGTGGCACCGCTGGTAGAACCCTTTGCCGCAGATGGCGCAGAAGTGCTTGCGCCGGTGGTCCGGCTCATCTTCCATCGTGGCTGGTCGGAAGGTGTCCTGCTCAGGACAGGACAGAGTGTGCTCCACAGCCAGGCTTTCTGTTTCAAAGATCAGGCCACAAAGAGGACAACGGAAGCCCAGGTCTGCATCTTCGATCAAGCCTACATCCATGGCTTGGGCATCTTCCGGTAAAGGGCTCTCTTCATCTGGGGAATCCGTTTCGGTGCACTGGGGTTCTCCGCAGCGCTCGGCGTGCTCCTGCAGTTGCCTGCCTTTAATCAGGACCTGACCACACCTTCCACAGGCACATATGTGTCCCATGTGGCTGGAGATGTAATGAGCAGATTGATCATCCTCGGTCAGCAGGGCGCCGCACAGCTCGCACGGGGTGCACTCTCCATCCTGCTTCTCCTCTTTAATCCGGCAATCCTTCGCCTCTGGACCCTTACTGTGGCCCTCCAGAGCACCATCGTCTACAGCAGAAACTCCCGCTTCTTCTTCGCTGTCAAATCTCACGTTATCGCCGATATTTCGCCTGAACATTCTCCGCCGTACTTTGCAGCTCCCCACGCTGTGGTTGCTGACCTGGACCACTTTTATGTTCTCCATCTCAATATCCGAGTCTTCCTCCTGCTCCACTTTGATCTTTAGGTTGGACGCTGAATCGTTGTCCATCCCAGTGGCGATGGACCTGATGACCGTTTCGGTGTCAGACTTGTGGTCGGGCCAGTCTTCCTCACCTTTACAAAGCGCTCTCTGGTCTCCGGTTCCTTCAGAAGCCGAGCTTTCACCTTTGCTGGAGTCACTGTCGGCCGCTTTACTGACTCTTGGGGTTTGAAATGCCTTGCGGTTGGTGCACGTGAGGATGTGTTCAATGAGAAGCTTCTCACAGCTGAAGACAAACCCGCAGTCATCACACGTGTAGGTACGACCAAAGCGGGGACGCTCTTTCAAGGTGGCGCTTCGGCCCGAGGTTCTCTTTCTCAGATCGCACGGCTGCTCCACGAGATTATCAGAGTGCGCTGGAGGAAGTGGAAGAACCACGTCCTCGACGGGCCTTACAGTAGATATGTTAACGTTTTGCTGAGTAGCTGGGTTTGAAATTTTAGGCACATGGTCACTTTTTGCAGGACTCGGCTTCTGCTGCTCAAACATGCGAACGCCAAACATCATCTTCCCTCCTACCACACTGGAGGAAGACGAGGAACTGGATGATGACGAGGAAGCTGAGGAAGAGGGTGTGAGATTGGACGTGCGAATGTCCCGGAGGTCCTCCAATGAGTCGGGGATGTAGTACATCTGCAGGTAAGCCATGGACGACTTCAGTTCTTCAAACTCGTAATGTCCCACGACGATGCGGCCGAGGTACATGAGCTGCAGGATGAGGTCGAAGCACTCGGCGCTGATCTGCATGTTGCTGAGATCAAGACGCATCGTGCCCTGCTGGTCTCGGATGAACATCATCCTGAAGTAGGAGCTGCAGGCTGCCAGTACAGCCTTGTGGGCCCTGAAGTAAATGTCACCAATGGCGATACAGCAGTCGCATAGGAAGCCCCATTCCCGCTGGTTGTTCAGCTGCTGCAGGACGTGCTCACTGTGGCTTGGTCTTGCCATCACCCTGTAAAAGACTGGGAAAGAAAGACAAGAGCTTAAGCGGAACTCAAAAGCTTAATCGGCCTTATTCGGCATGGGAACAGAGCTCACTTTGCTTCGGGGAGGTTTCAGCAGTAAACAGGAAGCAAAACTGCTTGGAAGAAGTATTTAATAATGAAAGTTCTCAGCTGCCATGCGTCTCCGCGGTCTCTTGATTTGCTCATTTAGCATGCACTCCCGTGGAAACATAATTACTGACAAATAACAGTGTATAAATAGACACGTTCAAAAATCTTACGTCTCAGGAGGGTTTGACATTCGCGTTCACCGAGTTCTTCTTGATTAAGCAGGATCTGGGTATACCGTGTGTATATTATATATATATGCGGTTTGTTACATATTCATAGGAGTGAACCACTGTGTTTGGGCAGAATTGTGCAATATTCAGGCTCCTGAGAGAAACAACAATAAGAACAAGGCTGCAACTAACAATTATACTGATAATCAATCATTACTTTTATTTTCTTTATTAAATTATGCATCATTTGTGCGGCATTGATTTCTCCCTTCTTGCATTTTCCCCTTTGTGTATGCATGTGTGTGTGTATAATATATATATATATATATATGAGAAAAAAGATCAAAAAACAATTGAATCATACAGAACCAATGTTAATTTAAAAAAAAAAAAAAAGGGGGGAGAAAAACAGGAAAAAGAGCATTTCCACCATTTCAGGTTTAAGGCGGACAGGGAAGGGTGTAATAATATTACCAGCTGTGCACTTGGGAAGTACGTGCCAGCAGCTGCCCTTATGGGTCATGGGTTTATTTGTAAGCAAAATTGGCCATGCTCTCGGGATGGGAGGAGATTGCTCTCTCTCCCCGGTCAATCACAGCAACACTAACTAGTCGTTTTTGTCTGCGAGTTCATGTGCGTGGAAGAGGGTGGACAATGCTTTTCTCTGAGTGCGTTAAGCCGCCTTGGGACGCAGCAGTTTGAAAATATGCACTTGGTTGGTTTCACGTGTTTTCAGATGAACCATGTTCTGTTCTTCACCTTTCCCTGGTTGGAAGTTGTTATATGGTGGGGGAGAGCAGACAGGAGGGTGGGTGAGAAATCAAGACCAATTTAGGAAGAAAATGGGGAGAAATGGGTGTTCAAATCTGCCTAATGTGGCCCCTGGACAGGCGTTAAGCGGCTTGAAAGACGTCCTTTCTTAGAACTTATAACAGATGGCCCGCCGGTCAACACACTACAATTTTTCCCGTTCACCTGATGGTTAACAGTTAGCAAAATTGCTTTTTTCTCTAACTACACTTGCAGGGTAATTTACAGAATGGCATTTAGTCATGGCTACAGACAAAAAGTGCAAAGTTAACAATGGGAAAAAAAACCACTTCAAAAGAGCTGGAGACACGGATACTTTTCCCATCGAACTTTTTCCATGTCACGAGACATTATAAAACAAATCGTGGACAATTTAAAAGAAACACTGAGGATGAGAAGGTAGAGGAAATTAAGTATCTGAAAGCTATCCTGGCAGAAGTAACAATCAATCAGGGCAAATGAGGCACAGAGCATTACTAGAGCTAATATATGGTGACGCTTCCAACCATTAAGCATGGAAAACCTTTCATCGATTCCTGAAAGAGTTTTTAACTAAAGTGGATTTGCAACAAGGATTAAAAATGACAGACATATAACTACAGTGGTACCTTGACTTATGACCGACCTGGGTTACGACGTTGATGTCGGGTTATTTTTTGCTTTGGGATACGACAGTTTTTTGAGATACGACATTGGACCCTCCGCCATTACGCGTTCCCGTGTCCCAGTCCGCCCCAAGCCGACCTACATATCACGTGACGAGCTCGCTGAGTAAGGCTCACCACAGCATTCCTCGCTCTGTTTGGTGTTCTTTGTGCCGTTTTGAACTTTATTTGTCCTGTATACTGTATTTTCATCATGGGTCCTAAGAAAGTGAGGAGCAAGGCTGGGTCTGAGAAGAAGAAGAGGCCACTTACGTTAGATGTAAAGCAGGAAATCAGTGAAAAACACGCTCAAGGTGCGCGCGTCACGGACTTGTACAAGGAGTACGGGCGGAGTAATTCTCCCATTAAGGTAAGTTTAGCGATACATAAAGTGTAGAATAAATTTAGCGATGTTCTGGAAGAGTATAGCAAGTATTCAGTTGACGATAGAGGGCGACGTACTCCACTCCAAGATTACGCTTCTTGTAATCCTCAAGATAAAGTACACTTAATAAAGTCAGTTTATTTCCTCACATTCACTGTTATGTTTTATTATTATTTATTTTATACATTATTTGTTATTTATATGGGACATTTCTCTTATTTTATAAACACATCACAAAAGAAATCGGTGTGTTTTGTTGGGGGTTCGGAACGAATTATCAAGTAATTCCATTCATTTTAATGGGGAAATTCGATCTGTCTTACCAGACTTTTGACATACGACCTCGCTGCAGGAATCAACGAATTAATGTCGTATGTCAAAATAAAACTGTATTACTATCCACCTTCCACCTGATTTGGAAATAAATACTGAAAGTATAGCTGAAAGTACTTTTTGCATAATTCATAAAAACAACATTTCTTTCGAAAAATTTTAGTGTGGTCTAATCTGGCCCTGCTTGAAAGAAAAAAGGAGAAAAAAAAAAGAAAAACGTTAAATACCCCTGATTTTCTATGAAAGCAGAAAGCAAAGCTGTCGGGTGAAATGGAAAAAGAAGCGGTGCTTCCAGGTGTGTCAGATAACATCACACAGTGCAGAGCGCCTACTCAAGTCAGTACAGATTCATATGCTGATTGTCTCATCTCACCCATATTGCTAAAGAGAAAAAGACTGCTCGGTGGTGAATTTCTGAGCAATAAATCATAGCAGTGTAGCAGGGTTCTTACGCAAAACGGTAAAGATAAGCAAGGTTTGGCAACGTCACTAGACATGGTGGCAGTGTGATATCATATACGGATGTTGCATCACACGTCTCAATGGTGCTTTGATGTAAAATGCACCATCTTCTCACCACTGGTCCCTCTCCACAGTATTGGTGTTATTCCTGAAAGAATTAACGGTTCTGTACTGTCATGACGTCATCAGGAGACATGATTGCCGGCGCAGTCCCATTACGCCGAGCATTAAACTGGATTTAAAAAAAAACAAAAAAACAAAAAAACAACCAAACAACCAACCAAACAAACAAAAAACCACAATCTGAAACATAAGTAATGTATATGAAGGACAGGATTAGTCATCACCTTCAAAAACCAAAAACAGGTAAACCTTCTTTTGCTGCATTTTCTCACATTTTCCGACATCATATTAATGAGAAATCCAGTGATTAGCAGAGATGTGTTGTACGACAAGTTACACCCAGTTCCTAGTTAGCACTTGAGATGATAAGCGCGATGGATGATGTTGACGGTGGTATTAATTATCATGAACGTTGAACGCCTGTTTGAGCAGATCGTTCTGTAGACATGGTGAGGCCACCATACAGTGTAAAGCACTACACTAAATCACCGCTGCATCACTCCCTTTTGGTAGAGATGAACTGGAGACTAGTACTGACTAGTCGGAGGTGCTGACCTGGAACAACGGCACTTTTGAGCTACAAAACATTGCCGCGTGTGTCGCCAGCAGCATGTTAGCCAGCTAACACGGCTAATTAGCGATCATGAGTTTATGACGTAGTTACTTTCTGGAAAGAGTGATCTGTCTGGATGGAGTTATTTTTACCCAACTATTGGGACTATGTGGATCTTTCTAAATCCTACTGTGCACTCAAAAGTAGTGAAGTAATATTTTAATCGCCTGCTGACGGCGTGAGCGGTCAGGTCGCCATGACATCGCGGGCCAAACTTCAGGCGCACGAGACCTTCCAGACTGCCTGTCCAAGTTGAAGTTTTCTTTGTTTTTCCCGGTCAGAGTTCAGAAGTACTGAGGATTCAGAGTGACCAGAGTTAAAGACAACAGGTAGTCGAATGGCATTGTGGGTAATGCAGGAAACCAGTGTTTTAAGGTGACAACAGAGCAACAGGTCGCAGAAACACACAGTCCGGTCAGACTTTCTTTCCAACGCAACCATAAAAAGAAAAAAAATAAAAATAAATAATAATAATAATAATAATAATAATAATAAATCACATACATGGTGTGTTTGTGTAGTGGTTTATTTTGACTGACAGAAATGCTAACTGTGATCCCTGTGTGTGAGAAATATAGTTTAGTTTCAGTTCGTTGTTATCTGTGACCAAACACTTGGATTAATCTGTATTTTAGCACTCCTCAGGGTAACACTGGGGTATTATTGTTATTTTAGGTCGCTGTTCCAACACTATTGACACTTTTCTGTTTTTTTTAAAAGAGGTAGACATTTTGTTTTCACGGTTACAACCGTCAAACGGCACGCGCGTACTTTCCCTTTGTTTTGCTAGCCCTGCGCCCCAAGTCCCGCCCCCAAGCCGCGCTCTGATTGGTCGATTTCTCCCCCCCGAACACCCTCGTGCGGGCGTCAAGCCTGTCAATCACACCGCACCAAAAGTAAAACACAAACTACTCGCGTTCACGCGCTATATTCCCCAAATCAGCGCGCGCGCTGGCTCTAATAACGGCTTTAACTAGGTCTAGCCAGTTAAAAAGCCCCCCACAGAGACGCACAGGGACAGCAGACGAGCCGTCGTGTGAGGTTTTCGTCGAAGGTTGTGTCCCGCAAGAGCTTCCCGCATGTACACGGAGATCCTCTCAGATTAGCAAAGCTAGCAACGTAGCGCTTAGCACACAAAAACACACCAAAACGAGAAAACAAACCGAGTGAAAAGATACTCACCGGCGGATACGGCGGCTCCGGAGGCGAACAGGAAGTCAAAGGCGAGCGGAAAACGGGGTTTTGTGGGGGGTTCGTGACTCTGCGCGGAGGAGAGCTGAGCAGGAGTCCCAGCCCCTGGTGTTGGATGAAAAGACTTCCGCACAGCCGCGCTCGCGCGTCGGATCACCGCACTGTGAGGCTGCCTGCGCGAGATCCGGCCTCGCTCACGCAAATGCAACCCGCCCTAAATCTAAATCCGGCCCCGCTCACGCAAATGCGCTGCAGCCCGCCCTACCGCGGCCATGCATGCAGAAACAAACTGCAGTGACCATGCAACCATACATGAACATGAAAATACATGCACGCCTGTGGGAGGGTAAGCGCGCGCGCAAGCCTTCTGCGTCTCCAACAAACACACTCCGAGTTTATTCTGCTGTCAGTCTGTCTCGTGCAAGAACGAAAGAGCCATAACGTGCACGCGCCGTGCAAAGATTTCAGGAAGAAATCAAACGCATGCATGAGCTAATAAACTTTTTGTATGTAATAAATGTCTTGGGTGGGGTGTGTGTGTGTGTTAACTCGTGAAGCATGTCGAGACATGTTTCCCATGATTCCTTGCTCACTTCTTGGTTAAAGGTCATGAAAGATTTTAAGCACGTGGAAAAGTGTGTTAGAGCAAGACACTACAGGTAGAAACATGGGGGGGGCAAGAGAACATTAATGACAACCTCAGACTAAGTGAAGTCGAGAAGCTGTCACTCGGGAGCTTTAGAGCACTGTTGAGTGCGATGGGGTCTCTTTGGTTGGTTTTTGTTTTTTGAGTAACTTTATAAAAAGTTGTATGCGGAGTGTTAGGGCCAAAAATGGTTCATTTCGTGAATTAAGTGGAAATTTTGAGATTCAACTTCAAATACTATTTTGAGAATAAAGTCGAAATGTTATTTAGGGAAAAAAGCATTTGTGATCCAACCAACCCCCTCTGTACTGTGCGAAGGCGTACCCGTCGGTGTCCACACCCCCTTTGCACTGCTCGAAGGCATACCTGTCTGTGCCCTCACCCCTCTGTAGTGTTTGAAAGGCGTACGCGTCGGTGCCCTCACCCAGCCCCGGCGCCAGACCCGGATTTGCAGATGGGCCTTGCATTGCTTTGGGGGGGCCACACATGTTACAGGCAGTGTTGGCAAAATGGCATGGGGGGCGCCCTTAAAATGTTGCTAGCGGGGGGGTGGGGTGGGGGGGTGTTACGGCGTAGGCAAAATGTTGCGAGTGGGGGGCGCCGTTAAAATGTTGCAGGGGGTGGGGAGGGGGGTGTTAAAGGCTCGGTTTCCCAGGGCGGGCCCAAGTGAGTCCAGGGGCAGGCACGGCACCGTAAAGCCCGCCCCTGGCGCTGGGCCTGTTCTCACCCCCTTGTAATGCTCGAAGGCATACCCTCTCGGTATCCTCACCCCCTCTACTGCTCAAAGGCGTACCCGTCCGTGTCCTCACCCCCTCTGTACTGCTCAAAGGCGTACCCGTCCGTGTCCTCACCCCCTCTGTACTGCTCAAAGGCGTACCCGTCCGTGTCCTCACCCCCTCTGTACTGCTCAAAGGCGTACCCGTCCGTGTCCTCACCCCCTCTGTACTGCTCAAAGGCGTACCCGTCCGTGTCCTCACCCCCTCTGTACTGCTCAAAGGCGTACCCGTCCGTGTCCTCACC
>JAQLOM010000020.1:13724344-13736656 GCA_030068315.1 Chrysichthys thysi
CACACACACACACACACACACACACACACACACACACACACACACACACACACACACACACACACACACACAGACCCAGAGACACACACAGACACACACACACATGCACACATACACATACACGCATGCACACAGACACACAGACACACACACACATGCACAGCAGGCTAGGTTAGTCTCCATGTATGAGATAATAAATGTGTGTGTGTGTGTGTGTGTGTGTGTGTGGTGTTTAATCAGTACGTGTCTGTTAGTGTGTGGGTGGAATCAGTTTCTCATTCAGATTTTAAATGATGCAATCAGGCAAAGAAAATCACGTCAGGTGTTAGCAGGTGGAAATTCCTTTAAAGAACAAACTAATATTTTACTTGACTTATAAATGAAATAAATAATTAATTAATTAATAATAAAATAAAATAATAATTGTGACCCGTGCTGGCGTAATGAGTCGGAATGAGGAAATTTTCACAAGTGAGTTATTGTGACTTCCACATTGTGCATCTAAAGACCTTCATAATGAGGCATGGTTTGTTGAAATCGGACAAAAAATGACCGCATGGCAACTAAACACTTTCGTTTACATCTAATGGGGTTTGGAAACTCGCTTTGCTCCATTGGCTCCTAAAAGCGTCCTCGGGAATTCCATGTGTATTACCAGGAAGTAGAGGAACTACGCTTCACAACGATACCAAACATGGGTAGGGGGATTCCCCCGTATCACCGCGAGTGCGGTGAAAAACATGGATTTATCATGGAATATTACGACAAAGGACTAATTAATGAAGACGTACAAATGACCATAATGAACAAAACCTTAAAATAAAAGTAGTTTGGGATGTTTTTCTGGCTGTTTTATCATAAGGATCAATAAATGATGGCTTCATGGACTCATGTTTGAGAAAATCTCCATTTCGACCGAAACCATGTTTTGCCTCTTAGCTCATAATTAGCCTACGTGCGTTCCGACTCATTTTGCCTGCACAGGTCACAAATAAATCATCTGTTTCTTCATCTCCTTGCACTTTTCCTGGTTCTTGGATGGCAGTCATAGCAGGCCACTGAGACATCTCAGTCCCTAGTCACAGATTCCAGCTCCTCATCGAGCATCTCCAGAGTTTCCCCAGCTAACTGTGAGCTATCATCTGTCCAGCAGGTCGTGGGATTGCCCCCAGCTCTCCAGGGGAACGTGCCTCCACCATCTCCACCGGGAGCCTTCCTTATAAGATCCCTAACCCATCTCAACTCACTCCTCTCAATAGAAAAGAGAAGCAGGTCTGCACCAAAGCTTTTCCAGATTAGCTCCTCACCCTGCTAATAACATGGATCTAATCTGCTAATAACTCGGATGTCCCATTTATCTCCCCACACTGCACACCTCTTTATCCTGGTTTGCATCTTGATATCCTTTCTACTGAAGTCCCAAACAGGAGTGCGTTTGGCGAGACGCACGCCTGATGGTGTCTGAGACTCACCGTGAATGCGGACACCAATCCCACTGATACCCCCCGGTGATACCCCAGTGCCCTGTACAACAGTGGAGCACCTGAATATAGACCTTCTCCAAATCCATGAAACACATGGAGAAGAGTGGAGAAAGCTGTGAAAGAGTAAAGCATTGCGCCATTATTCCAAAACATGGGGAGAAGCTTCATGGTTCCTCCGGAATCTGTGGTTGATCTATGCCTACATAGACATAGCCTTCTCTGCAGAACCCCGGAGAAGACGTTTCCTCAGGAAACAGCATGTCCGGTGGGTTCATGAGCTCCTCAAGGGGCTCCTTCATGAACCACTCAACAAGTAGAGCTCTAGAATCCCTGCACGTCCTCAGCAGAGGCTGTTCATGGTCTCATCGCCCTCTCTTGAGGTTCTGGAAAGTTCAGCGGACTCCTACGTTATTATGATTCCTCCAGCGTTCGGGTTTTAGGGTTCAGTGATAGCAAAATCCTTTCTTTTTTTTAAAATAAAAGCTACAAAAAGCAAAAAAAAAAAACAAAACAAAAAAAAATTTCTTACAATCCGTCAATCTGACTTGTAAATACAGTATGGGGTACAGTGTGGGACTTTTTATTAAGCACAGCAAAGGCGAAATAAATAAAGTCGGAGGTATTTCGTACACAGGCCAGTGCGAGAAGACAAGGTGCTTAGTCTGAGCGACATGACCACAGTGTCGTGTAATTATTCCTCTCCTAAGATCACTTTATTATGAAAACTACCTCATTAAATAGCCTATAATTACTGTTCTGGAATTCAGTTTCAACCCCAACAACACAAACATGTTGATCAAGCACACGCACAGTAAACTCCCGACTGCACAAACACGCTGCTTTTAGAACCTCAGAGCTCATATTACAGCATCATCACAACGTAATAATGGCCTCTACATTTTTAAATGACCCGATAACCCAAAGAGCAAAAGAAAGCGCATGGAGTGGGGACATCCGTCTTCTCCAGCGAAGAAGAAATCCAAAAGTCAGTCCTCCCCCAAGAAAATCACCTTAACGCTCTTTTGGATCATGAAGGTTCCTATTCTGGTGCATTTCCAAGCGCATGGACAAACTCTGAACAGTGTAAATTCCAGTGGCGGACCGTGCATTTCACACCCAGGCCTTCATTAGTGCTCCGTCGGAATCAGCCCGCCAATCAAAAACGAATTTATGATTATAAAAACCATCTTGATATGCAGAAATACAGTATAAAGAGCCTTTGCATCGCAGATAGATAACTCCTGTAGCCACAATAAATGCCTTTATTGAATAGACAAACCAGGGGTGAACACGTTCCTTTCTACTGCAGCTTCAGCCACGACACACATAAAAACATCAATAATAACCTTATAAACTTGTAACATTATTTAGGAAAATCACAACATTTTACTCACCAAAAATTAGGATTATTTCTAAACAAAATCCATCCTTCTCTCTTTCCTCAAAAACAGTTCTCTCTTTCCTCAAAATCGCTATTGCCCCATCCTATCCAATCAACAGGTCTGAATACGGAGACGTTGCCGTACGCCTGCTAGAAGGCCCTAGTGACACCAACTCAAAATCTGATTGGTTGAAGCAACAGTTTAATCAACATTTATTTTGTGTTAGAGGGCCTGCAGAACGGATTGTGAAGGCCTCCGGGCAGACTTCTTTGACCTTGACCCTGCCTGGCAACAAATGATGGCTGAAATGTGATTGGTTAATATGAAAATACATGTCTGGAAGCAGCACAAGTATCGGAAAAGCTCTGAAAGGAAGCGGACAGACTGTTTGGAATTATTTAATAAGTGTTCATTGACAAAATATAATTAACATCAGTTTGTGATTCAGATATTTTTTTAGCCCAGGAGAGAAGACCTTGAAGGCCCTGACGGTCCGCCACTGGTAAATTCCTGTACATTGCTCTGAAATGAACTTCAACCTGCAATTCCCAGCAAAAGAAGAAGAACGCTGTCCAAAACAGTCTCGCTGCATTGTGACAATGCACGTCCTCATACAGCAGCAGGGACAGGAGAGGCAGCGCACTGGGTCGGGTTCCGACGTCTCCCACGTCCTCCTTACAGCCCGGATCTGGTGCCGAGCCATTATCACATCTTCGGTCTCCTGAAGGAGGCGCTGCGCGGTCGCAGATTCACCTCTGATGATGAAGTAAAGGAAGCGGGGCTCACCTGGCTTCGGGAGCAGAAGAAAAACTTCTTCTCTGCAGGAATCCAGGAGCTCGATGAACGATATGACTAATGCGTCGTCTCGCCTGGGGACTGTGTGGGGAAAATTATGTGTTCAGTTTCTCACAGTTACTTCTGTTAAAGCCGTTACACAGATTTTGCCTTTACTTTTTGATTCTGCCTTACGTTTGTAGATATATATATATATATATATAGAGAGAGAGAGAGAGAGAGAGAGAGAGAGAGAGACAGAGATTCTGCCTCACATAGGTGTGTGTGTGTGTTTGGTTGGTTGGTTTGTTGTCATTTATTTATTTTGTTTATTTTAAAAATATTTTAAGGCAACGGCTGATTTTTGCATTTAGTTTTTTGAAATTTTGTTCATTTCTCCTGCAGATTTCTTTGTTCATATTTACTCATTTCCATTCATTCGAATTAAACTTCACTCGTTCTACGTGCTCTGTTTGTATTTTATCACGTTTTTCTTTTTTACTTTTCACATTTTTTAGTCTTTTTTTTCAACGTCTGTCATAACATCATCTTCTTCTTTTTTTTACAATACATTTTAAAGCTTTACTCACTGACTATCGATTCATTTCAACCGATCTGTGTTTCATTCCCTCGCCGTTGCACGCAAACATGTAAATAACGGTGAATTCTCCTTGAAACACACACCACCTTGCTCTAGCATGTTTCCCGTTCCTCCTGTCAGAACTCGGGAACAGAGTCCGTGAGCCCCCGGAGAGGAAACAGGAACAGGACGCTAACCTGATTAGCCGCTGTAGCGCATTTAACATGAAATTAAACATTTTTCTGCTGAACTAATCAACAGGACGTTTGGCTAATAAATGCGATTAGCGTTTCCAGGAACCGAGCCGAGCACAAAGGCTCCTCTGTGACGCCAATACGCCTTGTTTCTCCACCTCTCCAAGGTTATAATGCGTTCTAATCTCAGCAGAAAGCTTCTCTTTAGGTTATATTCATTTGCGTGAAAGTGTCCTGACGAGAGAGATGAGCTCACATTCTGTATGTTCCCATCTCTAAAGCCGGCCTTCTCATGAACCGTTAGCATGATGTGTCCATTCTATAATTGTGCTCTTTAATCAGATCCATTTGGATTATACAGGGCCATGTGGTCACGTTGGGTGCAATAATATTGGCGCCTTCCACACATGACATCAGCGATTGGAAACTGCGAGATGTTTTAGTGAGGATTCGAGTGAGCAGACGAGCCCGTCGTTTGTGTTTATTCCTCTCGTGGGCCGTTGGCAGAGGAAATGGTGTTTACTGGTGTTTACATCATGGACATGAAGGATAAGAAAGCAGGCAGTTTTCAGGAAACATCAAATCTACAACAGTTCCTTAGACGAAACGTGACGTAAGGAATAAACCGCCGCGTGCCAGGTAATAATCAGGAAAGACTGAGCGACGAGGCAGTGTGATGAAGTTGATGATCTCCTAAGAACAGCACATCTCCATGGTTTTCATTCCTCATAACAATCATCCTTAGAATATGTCGACTAACCTGTCCTTTAACTCTTCAGCCATGACATAGCTGAAAACGTTTCACGTCGCCCCACATGACACGCCACTCAACAATAAGGCTAGGTTTGAGTCTTCTTTGTTTCTGTTCAAGTAAAAATAATCACCTAATAATCCGGCTAATAAGCACTAGTTGTCCTGCTTCACAGGTTTTCACAGTGCCGGCATCAATGTTTTTTTATCTTTATTCATTTTAATGTCACGCTAAACATTTGTCTGAAATATTTCAGATATGGAAATGAGCTTTCTTTATTGTTTAAAACTAATGTTTCTCCTTGAATTTCATGTCTTTGGTGTTAGCTATTTAAAATAATAATAATAAAAAAAACACCAAAACATGTTTTGAAATCATAAAAACTTGTGGTGGATAAGTGCTTCCTGGGTCAAAGTTCTGACGTTTGGGATTCAATCTTCTGAAGTTTGGATGAATGAGCGGCCATTTCAAGCCAAACTGGTCTAACTGCAGGCCCGGAGCACGCACATGACACGCCCTCTTCGCAGGGATGCCATCTCGCACACTACGCCTGCCTTATTAGGGTTAGGGCTAGAGAACAAGGTTAAAGGTTAGGGTTAACCCCTTTCATGGTCTGGTCTACTGAGTTCAATGGTCAGTTTGAATCTGCCCAGAAAATCCTACTTGAATTGATCCACAGTGATAGACTACACACTGAAGGTGTGTGATTCCTTATGTTGAAGGTAGCATTATGTAAGAGAGAAGAGTTAGGGTTACAGGTTGGGGTTAACCCCTTTATGCTCTGGCCAACAGAGATCCATTAGAGTTAGGGTTTCCTCAAATGATACCATCCTTGAGTGAGTCCAACTTCCCGCAAAACTTTGGGAAAGTTTGGGAAACAGGTTTGGGAATTAGGATTAGGGTTAAGGGCAGGGTTAGGGTTAGGGTTAGGAAATCCTGGAAGAGTTTCCGGGCGTTAACACGCATTGTCTCTGATGGGGTGTCTCGGGTTGGGCGTGGGGCTAGCGTAGGGTGACCAGACGTCCCCGGTTTCCGGGGACAGTCCCCGGTTTTGATGCCACATCCCCGGCTGCACCTGTCCCTGGAAGTGTCCCCAATTTGGCCCCCCGGCCGCTCGCAGTTCATCCTGGCAGTGGCAACATTTTAACAACGCCGCCATCCCCCATCCCCCCGTCCCCGTTTTAACCGAAATGTCCTCGGTTCGCTTCCCAGAAATCTGGTCACCTTAGGCTAGTGACCTCACCCTGTAGAATGCACTTAGCTACTTCGCTCAGAGGTCCGTACCAGAGGACATGAAGCGACGCAACGGCTGAGGATGATGATGATGATGATGATGATGATGATGATGAAGTCTCCGGTCCTGATGTGAACGCGTCTTGTTGTAAAGTGGGTGTGTCTTGTTGTAAAGTGGGTGTGTCTTGTCATGTGTGAGATTACAGATAGTCCCTTCTCTTCCAAAAATATGTATTAGAGCAATATATCGAGTTGTATTTTAAGTGCATGGTGGTTAGCAGTGTCACCTCACAGTAATCAGGTTCTGGGTTTGGACCCTAGGTTCATCTGGGGCCTATACTGTATGTGTGGAGTTTAAATGTTCTCCCCATGCCAATGCTCAGGTTTCCTCCAACAGTCCAAAGGCATACAGATCCGGTCGACAGGCTGCTCTAAATTGCCCGTAAGTGTGAATGCTTGTCTCTGTGTTCCCCAACTCTCACCCCAAGTTGGCATCAGCTTCCCCATGACCCTGATAGGTAAGCGGTCCAGATAATGAACAGAGGGATGGGATGTATTAGTGCTGGTGTGAGTACTGAGGTGGACTTTGAGATACTGTTGAGAGAACTTGAAAAAAAAAAGAAGAAGAATGGCAGGTATAGTGACCTAAATTCTTTAAAAATTTGTCATTGGTGTTACTGTCACAGGTGACAATTCATAACTCCGGAGTTGTTCTAGCACCACATGAAAGCTCCCGCGCATTGTTTACACGTCCAAATCATTTCAAATTACATAAAATATGAAAAGACGAGTTCAGAATTTGAACATTTTCCTTCCGTTTACTCACACTAATCTTTCTTCTCCTTTTCTAAGGAGATTTTTTTTTTCATTTAGCCAAATATAAAAGGTTTGTGCAGATTAGGCTTATTTTAAGTGATGAGCTAGCTAAGTTAGCAGCACTTTCTTGCTAACACTAAACAAATCATCGCATACACTTGAATCAGCTACATTGTGTTAGCCAGCCATTGTGGCTTTTTCTTTAATATAAAAAATAAGTGGCTATTTAAAATGAACTCACACGCCATCAGTTATCCAAATGAATCACTAGTAACTACAGCGACAAGAAGAGCTCACTCACTCATCTTCTGCCGCGTAATCCTGTTCAGGGTCAGAGAGGTGAGAGAGAGGCGGGGTTACACTTTGGGGGGCGGGTCGCCAATCCAGCGCAGGGCGACACACAGAGGCAGACAACCATTCACGCTCACATTCACATCTACGGCCAATTTAGAGTCGCCAATCAGTCTAATTCCCTCTGTGCATGTCTTTGGACTGTGGGAGGAAACCGGAGTACCCGGAGGAAACCCACACGGACACGGGGAGAACATGCAAACTCCACACAGAAAGGCACCCAGGTCGACCCCAGGGATCGAACCCAAGACCTTCTTGCTGTGAGGTGACGTTGAATACCAATTTCATCAAATACCAAGTAATTTTTTCCCATAAGAAATAATGTAAATCAAAATAATTGGTTCCCCGCCTCCCAAAAGTCCCCATATTGTCCCCTATTTTTTCGATGTTTCACACATAAGGGACAATCCTATTAAACATAAACATAAACTAACCCTATTAAACATTGTTTTGAATAAAAGTTGAGATCGTAAATCTTGGAATTTGATATTCTTCAGTGAGATCAGTCACACACACACCACTTTCATATTTCGCCCCGATTTCTTTTTGACCCTCACTGGTCGTTCTGACGGCTTTTCTCTCGGCCCCAGTGCTGCCTGAACTCCCTTTCTTGCTAGACAGGGTTACTGTATTTACCCGTCAAACACTAAACTAAACACACCTGGGGTTATGGAGCCGTTACTGACAGATGATGTGTACATTACGGACGTGACGCTCGGTCTGATTCGGCTTTGTTTACGTATGGAGTATGAAATGGTGGCATGATGAATTAAAAGGTTGTTCCTATAAAGTCATTTTTAACAGTAAAAAAAAAAGACTAAAATACTTTACAAAAACGGAGCCTTTTTGGGAGAAAATCACTTTTAATTCATATTTGGTTCGAATTTTCTTTGAAAAACATGAAAACGTTTGTCGAGTCGAATACCGCGCCGATGTCGATTTTTCCGAGGAAGTAAAATCTGATGAAATTGCTGAAATATCTAAGCTATTATCCATCCCTTAGGTGAGTTAGCCATTAAACCTGGTTAACTTCTGCTATAGTCACTGCTAACTTGTGAGGGCAGCGGTAGCTCAGCGCTTAAATGTTGGACCACTGATCGGCGGGCCGTGAGTTCTAGCACCAAGGCCCTGAGCAGGGCCCTTAAGCCTCAACTGCTCATTTATATAAGTGAGATAAATGTAAGTCGCTGTGGATAAGGGTGTCTGCCAAATCATACAAATGTAAACTTTAAAATATTAAAAGTTCTGGATTGTCAGATTTGTAGAATCATCTATCGTCTTGTGTTAGTGAGTTAGCATTGAGAACAGAGCTCGTGGGCCATACAGAGAGCTAAGGGCAAGTAAATATATAAATCTCGTGTTGTGGAGTTTTTCTAAACATAATTTTTAAAATATAAATCGGTCTGTAAAGTTGCTCGTGTGTTCACGGCGTTAGTAATCATTTTGCTTTGTTGAGCTCCGACGAGCTCCTTCTTAAAGACTATGTCATAGTAATTACGTTATCACGACATTGTATTTCAACATGGATCTTTAGATGGCCCTGAAAGGTGAATCAAATGAATCAAAAGTCACAGTTTGACTCACTGAGCGAACAGTTCAAAGGAATCAATTCAGTGCAGTGGTTTTAACGGCACGCCCTACTGCGCGCAGAGCTGTGTGTCCAGGAGCGTTTGTCATCTTTCCGTACCTCTGACGCCCCCCTCTGGTACAAAGAGAACACTATTATCCAAAGAAATAACAATATGTAACAAATAATAAATAAAAAGAATAAATCACTAGGAATCTTTTGAGATAATTTGAAGAAATGATAAACACTGAACATTTCCCGAACTCATATTTTGAAAAGAGGGAAGCTACCAAAAAGTTCATAAAGTTTCATAACGTTTTTTTTTATTTTTTCTCTTAAAATTTACTTAAGCACATTTATCTTCAACCTCTTCTGTTGTCGCTCTGGAAAACCCTTAAATGTCCTACCTTCAAGATGTTGGTTAATTCGTCTGCTGAATTTCAAGCACAGATGTTTGCAACATGTGTTTTAGCCCTTATAAGCACCAAAGTTCTCACAACGTGTATGTTATCTCCAAATACCAGAGCGGTGCTGCTGCAGTACAAATAAAGGATGAATTATCACCCTCGTGCAGTTTATAGACACAAAATAACGGAAATATTGTATTTTGTAGCTTTTCTACCTTGAAACCACAACTGGGCTGAAAAATATTTTGAGGAGAAATTCAGCATTTTTTGAGAACCGGCATACTCTAAATAATTTTTAATAATAACAACAACAATAATAATCCTTATTATTATTATTATTATTATTGTGCCAGTAGTGAGTTATTAATATATATTCTATAAATCATGTTTGTTTATGAAGAACTACAATATACATAGCGGTTGGTTAGATCCCATGTTCCAGAGCTCCCATGCTACTTAGAAACTTTAAAGGTTCCCCCAGTGGGGTCGACTCAAAGACCAAAATAAAAACCCAGTATGGGCTTGCACGGAACTTTTTCTAATAGTACGCTAGAACAACGTGAGTAGTACATTTCTTCAGTTTGGGTGAAAATGATGTCAACCAAATCCTCGACCTTTAGTGTCACGCAGTTTATATTTTATTCACTCGCTCACTTTCTTCCACTTAATCCTCTTCCAGGTCACAGGGGGAAGCTGGAGCCAATCCCAGCTGACTTCGGGTGAGAGAGGGGCGGGGTTACACCTTGGGCAGGTCACCAATCCAGTGCAGGGCGACACACAAAGACAGACAACCGTTCACACTCACATTCACACCTACGGGTAATTTAGAGTCGCCAATCAGCCTAATCCCCTCTGTGCATGTCTTTGGACTGTGGGAGGAAACCGGAGAACCTGGAGGAAACCCACATGGACATCAGGGAGAACATGCAAACTCCACACCGAAAGGCACCCTGGTCGACCCCGGGGATCGAACCCAGGACCTTCTTGCGTTCAGGCGACAGCGCTAACCACCGCACCGCACCACACCATACCACCGTGCCGCCCTAGGTTTTACATCATACTTAAAAAAAAGACAGATTTCCTGATTTCACCTGATTTCTGGAGAATGCGTGCATCTGGAATTCAGACAGGAAAGCACTCCTTCTGAACTCGGATTGGTCGAGGCTTCCTGGCTCTTTTCCATTAAATCCTGATGGTAAGCCGATTACGTGGCTCTCCGGCAGACAACTGCTCCGTCCAGCTCTCTGTGCTCACCGGAAAATCTATCAAGAATGACGGGTGCGAAAAAGGGACATCAATATGTCTGAAAGTCAAATATATACAGGGATCGGTCCAATGAAAGGGGCGTGTGAGCACCAGGAACACCAAGGTATGCATCTGTTCTTAAAGTGCTGTTAAAATCTAGTCTGACCTCATACTCCGTTTCCATAGTATATATTTCTTTTCTATTCATGTTTTGATTTATTTTATTTTGTTTAATTTTGCGTAACATGATGCCGAAAGAGCATCTTTTTCTTTTTCTTAAGAATTTGACGATATAGTTGAATCCTGGATACTGATTGGTCAGAAAGTACTGATTAGTTTTCTAGATCAGCAGCTCGGACAGCAGTAAATCACAGCTTTATATTAATGCGCTTGTTCGAATGCATTAGCGTTGCTATAGTAACAGGTCATTTACAGGGTCTGGTACAGCGGGCACTCCATGTAGACAGATTTTAAAGGTTTCATTTGTAAAGACATTATTTAGGGAAGGACTCTCCAGTGTCGGTGCTGTGTCCCAGTTAGGGTAAAAGCTAAAGCATTAGGATTTGCGACATCCTCAGGATGGAGGGCATTTATACGCATTGTGGATTTCCTGTTATAGGAAAATAATCCACTTCTGGTTGGTATCAGTAACGCTGCCTCGTCACACCACAGTGTCAGTGATGGGGAAATTTCCTCTAACAGCACGACACCGAGTGTTTTCTTCTGTTTACACTTGTGCTTTGCTTCACCTTGGTTTTAGTGCGGCTCAGGTGCTCATGGAGGAGAGTAAAAATACCTCAACTAATCTGATTACGAGGTTCCTCTAGAAATACCCCTCTCCCCCAGTCCCATTCTTCTGCCCTACTGACCATCTCGTCACCCTCTCCCCCCAGACCTACTACCCTTATACCTCTGATAAAATGGCGGTCTTAAAGGTGACCTTCACTAAGACGAGTCGAGACAAGCTGGCCCAGGCTCTGTGGGTGCTCAACTGGGTCTCTGTGATTACGGGCCTCGTCCTCTTCAGCTTGGGCCTTTTCTTAAAAGTGGAGATCCAGAAAAGACGAGAGCTCATGACCGATGAGATCCATTCTGTGCCAAACATGCTGATCGCTGTGGGCTTGGCCGCCTGTGGCATCAACTACCTGGGTGGGAAGATCTGCTACGAAAGCGTGGATGCTGACAAGTTCTTATACTGGAAGATCCTCATGCTGCCGTACATCATCTGTACCTTCTTCTTCACCTTCTGCATCCTGGTGGGAGCTATGATGTGTTACAGCATGCGCAGAGACCTGGAAGCAGCTCTGTTTTTAGGTCTGCAGGGCGCCATGCGCTTCTACAAGGACACGGACATGCCCGGGCGCTGTTACATCAAACAGACTGTGGATCTACTACAGATCCAGTTCCAGTGCTGTGGAAATGATGGATATAGAGACTGGTTCCACATCCAGTGGGTCAGTAACCAGTACCTGGACATGACCAGCGCTGAAGTGCTAAAGTGAGTAAGACCACGTTTTTCATGTTTATT
>JAQLOM010000020.1:13805174-13816135 GCA_030068315.1 Chrysichthys thysi
CACTAGCGCGGATGTTGACTATACGAGTGAGCCACAATCCCACAGTGAGTGAGAGAGAGAAGTTGTGATCACGTGAGCCTCGGCAGACGAAGCGTACGCATACTACTCGTATCGCAAGACCTCGCTCGTTCCTCAAGTCAAAATTTATTACAATTTCTTGCTCGTCTTCCAAAACACTCGCAATCCAAGGTTCCCCTGTAATTTTTACAAAGCCTTCTTCACAACCCAAAAATAGTTCTGCTTTTTTATTTCTCCCCCACAGATTGTTGTTATTGCTCCCAACAGTGCTGCACCATGTCCTTTCCCAGGCCTTTACTGTATTTTAACCTTGTTGTTAGAACTGTTTTACTCATCACACACAGTGTTGTTTCAACGAATGGCCACTAGAGCACACAGCACACGCCAATACACGTAAAGCAGCTATTTAGGGATGTTCTCAGGAAAGAGAAAAATGTGAAAATGAGTGGCATGAACATAATTGTGGGAAATTTGCTACACACACACATACACACACACAGTGATTTAGCTTTAGGAAAAGGGGTACTTTTGCAGCGGGGATGCAAACTTTTGCACTCAGTCGGATACGCATCTAGTAAATACCTTTACAGGTCATTTGAAAGTTCTTTTGCAAACAAACATGCAAGCAAACAAACAAACAATGTAAAACTGCTGTGGCCTAAAACTCTGTCACGTCTGGTCTCTCCCTGGACCGTGCTTGGATCTCAAGTTCCCTCTCAGGACCCTTGGTTCCTGCGGTTCCTTCTCACATTCTGCTCCAGCTATCTCCCGAGAGCAATCTGAGCCCCGAGGCTGGCATGCAGCGCTCCTGAGATCATGCGCACTCTCTAGAAATGTCCTATAAACAGAGCGGGGGACACAGGGACGCTTTTGGCCCAGGACTAGAGCAGCGAGCAACCAGACTGAGCGATTCTGTGAGTTTAAGTCTGATAAAAACCTGACGTAAAATTCGACTTTCAGCAGAAGGTGAGTGTCCCTGTGAGTGTTCGTGCACGTGATATTATCTTCCATTATATTCTTATGATTTATTTCTTCTTGTATGCGGTGTTGATTGTGCGAATGCAATCATTCATTCATTTTCCACAACTTTTCTGTGGTGAACGCAGCTCACCGTCACGACCGCTGTGCGAATATCTCATGAAGTATGTTCAGCTACTCTAATGCTTACGCAAGAGCGTTCATATGCTGTATATGTTGGATATGATTAATGTTTGGTTCTCACGTGTATGTACAATATGAAGGCAACCCGCATGCTTCTGTTAATGAGGATATTTTTAAGGCTGAAATAACGTGAAAACAAACACGAGAGTTCAATCCAGAGGGTTCTTAGTGCAGGGTTTCCATTTATAAAGCTGAAGAACAGATATGTCAGTGAGCTATTTTTAGCCCATAACTGGGTCAGACACAACACATGACTTTACAAAAGCACAATGAGACAGAGTTACAGCGGTCAGACACACACACACACACACACACACACACACACACACACACACACACACACACACACATACAACACCTCCATAACAAGTGAGTTTAAAAAGGTTAGACTGTTTCATACATTATGGTTTTAATCATGTAGGCAGTCCGGTGATCCTGAGCGCTGGGTTCTGAGGGTACTGAACGGTTCTCTGGGTACTGAGGGGTACTCTGGGGTACTAAGGGGTACTCTGGGTATTGAGGGGTACTTGGAGTACTGAGGGGTACTATGGAGTACTGAAGTGTACTCTGGGTATTGAGGGGTACTTGGAGTACTGAGGGGTACTATGGGGTACTGAAGTGTACTCTGGGTACTGAGGGGTACTCTGGGTACTGAGGTGTACTCGTAGTACTGAGGGGTACTCTGGGGTGCTTAGGGGTACTCTGGGTACTGAGGGGTACTGAGGTGTACTCAGAGTTCTGAGGGGTACTCTGGGTACCGAGGTGTACTTGTAGTACTGAGGGGTACTCTGGCATACTGAGGGGGTACTCTGGGTACTGAGGGGTACTGAGGTGTACTCAGAGTTCTGAGGGGTACTCTGGCATACTGAGGTGTACTCAGAGTTCTGAGGGGTACTCTGGCATACTGAGGGGGTACTATCGGTACTGAGGGGTACTGAGGTGTACTCAGAGTTCTGAGGGGTACTCTGGCATACTGAGGTGTACTCTGGGGTACTTAGGGGTACTCTGGGTACTGCAGTGTACTCAGAGTTCTGAGAGGTACTCTGGGTACTGAGGGATACTGAAGTTACTGGGAGTATTTGGGTACTCAGGCGCTTGGTTGGAATGGTTTGAAACTGTAACACAATGTGTTATATGGTCCAAAGGTCCAGTTGTACTGCTCCAGATTCATCATAAGTCTGTTCTGTTTCAGCTGATTACTTCAGGAGTTTTGAGTGCAAGACAGTTTGTGGTCATTTAAGTCCAGAGCCATTGTAGCAGAACCGCTCATGTCGGCATGTATGTTGGGGTAGTCCATATGGGGCCGTCCTCAGCAGGAGCGAGTGGCTTTCAGGTATTAACTCCAAACCATATATAATAAATGGACGAAATAATAAGAACCTAAAGAAATCTAAACCACATAAAGTATAGCTATGAGGATAAATTCACGAATAAACTTTGATGCTGGCTTGACAGAGCCTGCTAAACGCGCTAAACAGGTTAAACACATTAAAAACACTAATCCAGAGCTTTCATTGTCATTAAGTCATTTAACGGTTAGGTAGGTGAAGTGTTGCAAGTTTGCTATCATATCCTTTGCTAGGTTGTTGCTAGAAGGTTACTATGATAATCCAAGTAGTTGCTAGGGTGTTGGAATGGTCATTGCTATGAAATTCTGGGTGGTTCCTAGGGCATTTACAGGTGGCTGCTTTGCTATGCTAGCTGGTTGGTAGAGTGTTGCTATGTGGTAACTATGATATTCCGAGTGGTTGTTAGGGTGTTGATAAGTGGTTCCTATGGTTTTGTAGGTGGTTGCTCTGCTATCCTAGTTGATTGTTATGTGGAAATGGTACAAATTTTCCAGGAAAAAGAAGAATATTATGGAGAAAAAATGGGAGGAAAATCTTGTACACTGAGGGTTATTTGGTGCTAAATTTCTGGGCTTTTCTTCTGCCTGCTATGATTGGCCATGTGGTCATGCCCGCTCTTTGTTCTTTTTCTTTTGTCCGTGTTATTCAGGACCCCTGACTCCATCATGGCGGCTACCGGCGGGCCTGTACTGGGTGCCACCAATCCCACGCTGAACTACGATGACTTCTGCCTCTACAACTACATGTCTGATGATGAACTGATGCAGCTGGCCATCGAGCGCAGTCTCGTCGAGACCCAAAACAGCTCCATGCAGTCTTCAGCTGAAAACACAAAGAGCTCCGTTCCTCAGTGCAGGACAGAGATTCCCCGGCCGAGTCAGCACCAGACACCGCAGCCTGCCCCTGCCCCTGCCCCTGCCCCCGGTCCTGCAAACCCACCCCGGTACAGCACAGAGGAAATAACAGGAAATACACCCCCCATGCCCCCCCCCCCCCACACACACAAGCTCTGACTAACCCTGACTCACATCTGCAGACTTGTAACCATTTTTACAATTTGAGCAAAAGTTTAAGGTCGGGGCTATGGGTGGAGTTACTGTTTATTTCTTACCTCATGCATAAAACTTACATTACATTACATTACATTACAGGCATTTAGCAGATGCTCTTATCCAGAGCGACGTACAATGAGTGCAAAAAGCCAGGTACAAGAATAGCAGAATGTTTAGGCAAGAAAGTTCACATGCCAACTGAGTGAGTGCCAGAATAACATCTAGTGTAATATTCTGTAGATGGACCAATCAGCTAACAGCAAGGAAAAGCGAGCTAACAATAAATGAGAGTAAATACGAATAAAAAACACCACAAATCCAACTAACAGGGGAATAAAACCCCAACAGCTAACCCAGAGACATCGAGACCATATGAGACAGAGCGAAGCCTGGGTTGTGACAGGATTACAGAGTGGACAGGGAAGCAGGTGCAGCCTGAAGAGGGGGGTCTTCAGTTTGGGTTTGAAGATAGTCAGGGAGTCTGACCTCAATGGGAAGATCACTCCACCAACAAGGAGCCAGAACAGATAACAGGCTTGAACAGGCAGGACAGGAGCAGAGAGGAGAAGGGCCAGGAGACCAGAGGCAGCGGAACGAAGGGATCTGACTGCCATGTAGGGATGGACAAGTCTCTGGAGATATGTTGGACCTGGACAGAACTGCCTGGTATGCTCACACCAATGTCTTAAATTTGATGCGAGCTGCAACAGGCAGCAAGTAAAGGTCAGCAAGAAGAGGGGGAACATGGGAGCAACGGGGAAGGTCCGTATGTACCATATTTGGTAAATCCACCCATAGCACTTTGTCCAAATTCGTACTAATTTCTAACTAGATTTTTCAAAGTGTACACCCAAAGACAGAACAAATCAGAACACTATTTTTCATTTCAGGACTGTCTTTATCCACAATACCTCAACCAAAGAGACTTCGGCGGGCTTTGTTGAAATGCCCTCTAAAATTCACAAAGTTTAGAAAACTTCTCAAAACCCCCGAAACCAAACAGCATCCAATCAAGAGCCGTCTTTTTCCTGATTCTCTAAAAGGAACCGAGCATGATTTGCCAAACAGGAAATCAGCCATTTTGAGACGGAGTCCAGCCCCCTTGTGTTGTTCACTTCTTGTCCTATAATCTTTGTCCAGTCATCATGAAATTTGGATCCCAGCTTTGTGAGACCAACCAAACCAAATGTAGTGCCTTAGATTACTCATATTTTTTGATGAAATGTTGAAATGGCTACACGACCAAACAGGAAGTGAGGTTATATCTCAGCAACCCTTTTATGTACCGATCCCAAACTTGTCGAATGTGTTTATCAGCAATAACATAAAGGTAACTAACAAGATTTGAGTTTGTCTGTGACTTGGAAAAGGTACTGCAACAGGAAGTGAGGTAATATCTCAGCAAGACTGTGATGTTTTGGCTTTAAATAACTTCTGTAAGCCTTACAGTGTGAAAAGGGCATGAGGCTAGGAAATGCTTGGCCCCATGATGTTTCATGTGACTTGACAACAACAACAACAACAACAACAACAAAAGCTTAAATAGCTAAAAGTCAAACGTATTGTAAGCTGCTGTGAGTCTGCACTTTGCCTGGGCCATGTGGTTGTCTAACACAACTCTGATTTATTACTGAAACATCGGCAGGCTGAGTGACATGTTGCTCAGGGACACCTGATATATCCACACCTGTCCCTGTACATCCTGCATAACGGAGCGCACACATCAAACCAACACAGCACCCAGACCAGCCTGAAGTCCAGCTGAATCGCTCCCAAAGCTCCCATTCCACCCAGGAGAAAAATAGCAGCTCGGCCTTCTCGTCTGACCCGCCGCTTTGTGTTTGACACTGAGCTTGAGTTACACCAAACAAACTACAGGCGCTCCCCTACTTACAATGGCCCGACTTAGGATATTTCCATGATTTTTTTGATGATTGCGATATACTAGAAATTGTAAAATATTTAGAAAACATTTAAAATTCCCCGGCAGGCGCCATTGACAGGCCAGCGTAACAGCGTATGACGTGCAAAATGTTCGGACGACACCTGGAAGTACACAGACGACTCCCAGGTGTACCGGTCACTCACCTTGCGTGATGCCTCACTCTCTCCCACGACTTACGGAGTTCCTTTGTGTATCGGTGTACTGTACAGCGCATTACCGCCTGTTTTTTTGTGAGCTTCAAGAGCTAGTTTTAATTCAAAAGCATGTTTTCTATATGCCCAGCATGTCTGCTACAGGAACAGACTCCTCAGGAGGCTAGGCTAAGCTACCTAAGCTAGGCTATGCAGTGGCAGACGACATTCAACATACGATATTTTCTACTTACGACGGGTATAGCAGAACGCATCTCCATCGTAACTTGAGGACTACCTGTGTTTTTTGGCTGATTTTCGTGTACAGTAGCTTCATGTTGGTGCTTTATTAGGGTTTACATGGCTGTTATGGCATATTGTCTTCAACATGGAGTCGCTTTCAGCAGTTTGCTAGAAAAAAATATCACTCTAAGGTTAGGCTTAGCTACGAAACATATAACATACTGCATGCCATGCTGTTATGGTAAAATAATCAGTCATGTGATGAAGCGGCGTTACTGGTTCCAGCAGAAAATTGATTCCAGGGGGTCGTCAGGTTACGACACAGTTCCTTTCCTACACCAGTGATGCAACCTGAATTTTGGTGGAAGTGGACACACACCCTAGCCTAAGTCCCGATCCTAACACAGGTGTACAATCATCATCTAGAGCCTAAAAACACAACTAATCCACAGAAAAAGGAAAAGGAGTTAAATATCCTGGACTTGTCAGGCTTGTGGGGTTTCGGTGGACACATGTGCAGGCAGGAGACAGCTCTAATGTCCCAGAACAGGTTTATTATAATCCAAGGCTAAGGGACAGAAACAGGAGGCAAAATCAGGATTAGAAACATAAACAGGTCAGGCGAGCGACAAACAGACGAACAAAGGAGATCCAGAAATCGCAGACAAAAAACAAGGCACAAAAGTCAGAACCGACAAACACAAACACAAGAATCAAGACTTGGCGAGAGACATAAAAGTAAACTAATGCTTCATAAGGAGTATATGAATAGGTGAGTCAATTTATAGTCTTGGAAATTACACTCAATGCGGAACACCTGCGTGAATCCTCAAGCAATAAACAAAGCCGGAGCGGATCCACGAGTGTCCTGTACACGGCACTGTAGGAACAGAAACACTGACATCCGATATCCGGGGCTGTTTCTCCCTTTTCTGATCTCTTTACAATGTCGAATTTCACTTCCATCCTGACGGCTTTCCTCTTCGTCGAAGTGCGACCATCTGAAGACTCGGACTTTCGTTTAGGAGCCGTGATAAGGGAGGAAAAGTCGCCAAACAAAGCAACACAAACGGAACACTTGAGCTTTTTTTTACAGTCAACTTCGCCAACTTCCTCACTCATACGCCGCGTCACTGCGTATCCTTCCGCCGAGCGCAACCGAACTAGTTCGCCCACGTAGTCCGTAAGTACGACGTTAACAACATAAACCCAAACACTCATGTCTCAGGTTTTTTAAACATGCTTTGGATTACAAGCACATCTCCAGAACGAATTGTGCTCTCAATGCAAGGTTCCACTGTATTTTCAAATAACAAGGAGCTTTAACATCAACAGCATCCAAAGCTTAAGGATTAAAGGAATTTGTCTGGGACAAAATAAATGATACAAGCAAAGTGCATGCTTGCTAACACAACTCTCTACGGCCAGACTGGGTCAAGTTCGACGACCGCCGGATTCTTCCTCAGAGAGCTGTTTTATACAGGAAGCTCCGCCTCGAATCCAAAACACGCATCTGATTGGTGGATAAGAGCACGTGGTCTGAGGCACATCAATGATAGGACCTAGGGAGCACCTATGGGGCGATAAAGACAAAAAGAAAAATCAGAATCCAGTATTCAACAGCGCTGGGGTGTACAGTAAATATGAATGCATTTAGATATTAATGGAAATGGTCTGGTGTATCACAGAAACATTTATTTCGAAGATATTTTCATAATTTTGTCATACTATGTGGTTGAACTTTACACTTCTTTGCGCAGGGTTGAAAATGAGCAGCAGCCTGTAACAGTGAGTCACTTCATCACCGGGAACGGGAGACGAATGGTGGCGTATCGGACTTACGACGGGACTCTGATCGAAGTCAAACCCGAATCGGAAGTGTGAGTGAATTCACTTCATGGCCACATTACAACATTATACAGAGGTGGCTCTTTTTTGTTTGTTTTTTTGTTTTTTTTATATTCTTGTCTAATGTTCTGAAGTCTGGTGTTTGGTGTTTTATGATAGAGAAGTGGATCCTGTGCTGAAGGCGATCAAGGACGGAGATGTCGGAACGTTGAGAAGACTGATCAAAAAAGCAGACTGCAACCTTCTCATACCGAACGAATACGGCTGGATTCCACTGCATGAGGCTGCGCACTACGGCCAAGAGCAGTGCATTAAAGCGCTCCTGAGAGGTGGGACGACAGCAGCGGTCACACATATACAGCTATCAGGTTACAAACAGGTTTAAACTCGCCATATAAACGAAAAACAATATCAACAGTGGTATGAAAAATATCTTTTCACGTGAAAATACAGAAATGATTTGAACGCAGTCCTAGGAGCGGGACATCATGTCATAAAGCGTTACGTCAAACTCGTGAGGAATGATGACGTTCAGAGCTGCAGAAGGTAGAGCGGTAGACAGGACAACATGTGAGAAAACCCCAACGTGCCTGAAAGTCCGAAAACAAGAAATGACAAACGCAAGGATTCATAAATGTGGCTTAATGTCCCAGTTGAATGCAACGTGTTTTTAGACTCTTTTTTTTTTCAGAATTGCACGTTTCCTTACATGTTTTAATCAAAGGTTTCGGTTGTATGCAGGATATCATCAAGGAGTTTCTGGTCCCTTCATCTAACTAACTATGTGATTTCTCATTGCACCAGAACTCGTTTAGTGGTTTCACAGTGATGAGGGGAATAGTTATAGATTAAACAACCACAATTTATTTTATTATTATTATTATTATTATTATTATTATTATTTATTTCATTTTTTTTTTTATTTAGTGGAAGAGATGAAGGGAGGGAATACTTATGCATGGCACTGTAAAAAAAAAAAAGGAAAAAGCCACTGTAAAATATGAACATTCCCAAAACATGATCACCTCTGCCAGGAGGTTAAAACCTACCCATGAGGTCAATCGAACAAAATAAGACTTCTAGATAATGACTTCTGGACACAAATTTAACCCTGGAAGACCCAGAACGCCTTATACCAGGACACATCTCCACCGGCTAAAATGATGATACACACTCAGTGAACCCCAAAACACCTGCTTTTTTATTATTAGTCTACTAATGTTATGAAATGGTCCTTATGAGACCTCCTGGGACATCCCCTAATGTCCAGCACCCAGTGAGTGGGTTGAATAAACTTTAGGGTGAAATATGACCCCAGGGGTGTCCCAGGGGTATATACTGTATATATTTTATGACATCCATGTTTAATGTGTGCAACACTAAATAATCTGTTCTATAAGACTCTCTACAGGGGTCTGGAACCTTGTTAAACATTCCAGGATGAAGCTCAGACCTGTCCATGAATATTAATTGCAAACATGCACATGTAATAGGACAAACTGCAAGTCTTAAGAAACATATGATGACATGATGATGATAAAAAAATTCATCCATTTATCCCCCCATGCCTGTATGCAGATGCTACAAAGGTTACGACGTCTCCTATATACTATTTATTTTTATTGGTATTTTTATTTTCCTCCTTGGATAAAAGTCCAACCGGGGATGATTAACAAGCGCACACAGAAGGATCAGACGGCTCTCCTGCTGGCCGTGTCCAAGGGCAAGGAGGACTGTGTGGCGTGTCTCCTGGAGAAAGGAGCCGATCCCGACATCGCCAACAAGGACAAGGAGACGCCGCTGTATAAAGGTACAGGAGGGGGCTTCAGCTCGAAACAATCCCAGGTGTGACTGTTGATACCAAATGAAATAATCCTGTAACGTTTCTGGAAGGGGGATTGGGGAGAGATCGGCAGTTTATAGCTGCCATAAGGTAGGTGACAACAGGCACAGGAGCGTTAAAAGGAGCGATAAATGGCTAATAATTACGACGTGTCGTTTAATTTGTCTTGTTTTGTTTTTTTAATTAATAAAAGCTTGTTCTTGCTGGCGGATCGCGGTCCTATAAGAGAACTCATACACTGCTTTTAGGAACATAATCTCCATAGTTACACTGACACGCTCCTTCACACTGGCTCGTCGTCCTCGTTGTTGTTGATGATTTTCCTCTAACAGCACGCCCCCTGGTGTGTTCCCCGTGTCATGTCACAGACTCTTTAAATGCTGTTGTAGCGGAGGTCTGAAAGCGCACTGAGCGTCCGATAAAACACAGTAAAAATGAGTTTGATGGATTTGCATTGATTCTGGTGAAAAAATAAAACAAAGTCCCACACAGAACAGACGTATTCTATTACTCGTGTGAAAGACGCAGTCGTCTGGAGATCCTGTTTGTGAATCAGTTGAAGACCTTTTCGAGGTTGTTCTGTGTTTCCAGCGTGTGAGAAGGAGAGCGCGGCGATCGTGGCCACGCTGCTGAATCACGGCGCGACGGTGAACAAAATCTGCATCCAAGGCTGGACTGCGCTGCACGAGGCCGTGTGCAGGAACAACGTGGAGATCTGTGAGATGTTAGTGAAGGCGGGGGCAAAAATCAGCACGCCCAACATGTACGGCATCACCCCCATCTTCGTGGCGGCTCTAAGTGGGAACCTAGATACACTCCGCTTCCTCCTGAAGAACGGTGAAAATTTCGGCCTTTGTTCCAACACCTGAGGGGGTTTCCGCAGAAAGATTTATACTGGACTTCTTTCTGCTATCAGGTGCTGACATCAACAGCCAGGCAGCAGACGGAGCCACGGCGCTTTACGAAGCCTGCAAGAACGGCCATGTGCACATCGTGGAGTTCCTGCTGTCTCAGAAAGCTGACGCCAACAAACCAGGCAAGACCGGACTGCTGCCCATTCACATCGCAGCTCAGAGGGGGAACGACCGGTGAGTGCACAGCCATCACCAGGGCCTGAGTCATAATAATAATAATAATAATAATAATAATAATAATAATAATAGACAAATTTGTAGACCTTTTTTCATGAAAAATATAACTATATTTTGACATTTCCTTAGTACATATAAGTATGTCTGTAAGTACATTATGTATATAAGTATATATCCATAAAATAAATAAAGTAAATGTGTAAGATAAAGGGAACACATAAGGGAAGTAATGTCTTTCTTTTCATTTTTTTTACATATAATTAGGTGTAAAAGATATATA
>JAQLOM010000020.1:13935870-13946536 GCA_030068315.1 Chrysichthys thysi
TGTAGAGATGTTAGAACAGCATGTAGAGATGATAGCAGCTTGGAGAGACGTGTGGGCAGAGTGGACAGACGTGAGGCACGAGAGCAGCGTGGAGAGACGTGTGGGCAGCGTGGACAGATGTGGGGGCAGTGTGGAGAGACGTGAGGCACATGAGCAGCGTGGACAGACGTGTGGGCAGTGTGGAGGGATGTGAGGCACATGGGGCAGCGTGGAGGGACGTGAGACACGTGGGGGCTGCTTGGACAGACGTGAGGCACGTGGGGGCAGCATGGACAGACGTGTGGGCAGCGTGGACAGACGTGAGGCACATGGGGGCAGCGTGGCCAGACGTGAGGCACATGGGGGCAGCGTGGCCAGACGTGAGGCACATGGGGGCAGCGTGGACAGACGTGAAGACCGTGTGTACAATAATCCAATTTTTATACAAATTTTGTTCACCTTGAAGTGTGTATACATATTTCTGGGCCCCTCTGTATGCCTGCAGTGTGCAAAGCTGATATCAAGCTAAACACTGGCTATTTTCAAGGCTCTAAAATCTGAAACTTTTTCTGCTAATTTTGAAGTCTGCAGTTTTGTTCTACAGTGTAGAACAGTCCTATGCTCCTAAGGATCATTTTACTCTGTATTTGGATTTTTTTCTTTTGGTTTAACCTCCTGAGACTCTAATGTTCTGTGTCTTAAGGAGGTCCTGGCTTCAAGCCTTGCGCCCAACTGGGGCATGTTCTCAGTGTCCATGTGGATTTCCTCCAGGTACTCTGGTTTCCTCCCACAGTCCAAAGACATGCACAGAGAGCTAAGAGAGGCTAATTGGCGACTCTAAATTGGCTGTAGGTGTGAATGCGAGTGTGAATGGTGGTCTGTCTCGGTGTTGCCCTGTGGCGGACTGCCTCTCTCTTGCCCAGGGACAGCTGGGATTGGCTCCAGCTTCCCCCTGCAGGAAACAGGAAGTAGTTTGGCAAAAGAGTAATGCCCATTGGTCCTTATGAGGATCTTGCAGGAAAATACACCGATGTAGTTGGGGGAAATGCGATCTCATGAGGACAGTGAGGTCTCAGGAGGTTAAATATTTACATTAGTCTCTCGTGAAGTGCAACTTGGTGTAACTCTTACCAACAGTTTGCCTTCCTCACCATCCTCTCCCCAAGCTAATTTCTCCAGTTTGAGTGGAAAACTAGAATTTTGGGCCTTTTTTTAAATAAATAAAAAAACATTTAATTTAGACAAAAAATTAATGAATGGAAATGACTCTGAAGGTCATCTGACAGACTGGTTTAGGAGTAAAAACACACAGATGATTTAGTTACTGCACGTTTATTCATCACACACTGATCTGCTACAGCAGTATTGCATAGAGGACGACTGATTGCGGACGCACGCCGCGTGGTTATTTACAGGACAGAGAGCTACGGCTCCAACACGATGCAGTCGTCAGTCCATCAGGTAGAAACACATTCGTGTAAAGTTCGGTGCACTCGTCTCGCACAGCGCTGCGTGTTTATATTGCACTTGGGACAGGAGTTTACAATTGTATCGGGATAATTCACTCGAAGTCGTATTAAAAGACAGGTCCAGGCTGTAAATAAAACGCTTAAAGCTAGTCACGGATCCACTGCTTTCAGGAACAAAGCAGGGTCACTTCGAGTCGAAAGCTTTGACTTTTCTTCAATTTTTCTCAATTTTTTTTTTTTTTTTAAAACAGGAAGCCTGTTAGAGACCGCACTTTACTGTGAAACGCGTTCAAGGCAGTCGAGTATCCGCGCTCCGTACATTCCTTTATCAGTACAGCTTCGTATGACGACACACTGAGGAGTTCAGGAGACAAACAGGCAGCTTGCTCATGTCATGGTTAAAAAAACAAAAACAAAACCCCAAAATAATGATAATAATAATAAATTAAATACAATTCTGGGATATTACATAAAACAATGCCTAACAGAACTAAATTTCTAAACATCACATTACTGACATCGGAACAGTAAGGCTTCAAACATTCCACATTATTATTTATAAATCATTATTACGGTCGACTTCAGGGTCACGGTTTGTGTGAAAACAGTGTAAAGGAGCTGCCAGATTAACCGCCTGGTCCGAGGACGAGGATCTGAATAAAATACGCTCTTGAAAACAACTTCATACAAATACTTCTCATAATTGATATATAAAACTCTTCATTCATGAACTATTTACACTCATGATGTAATTATTACTTAAAAGGAAGTAAAAAGGTGAAAGATTCTGCATGATAAAACAGACATTCACTCTTAAATTAAAAAAGAAAAAGAAAAAAAAGGGTATACAAAATGTTTACTCAACAAGCATCCAAAACAATAATAATAATAATAATAATAATAATAATAACCCCTAATGTTCCGTACGGTGTGATCACACCAGAGCTGTCTGTTCTGCCTGAAGATGTTCAGGTCAGGACGAGAGCGTAGACTCGGGTCGGGTCAGGTTTCTGCCTCAGGAGGAGGAGAAGGGGAGGGAAGGGGATGTTTGTGAGCCCGAGTTGGAGGAAGAGAAGGGGGGGGCTTATTAAAAGCAGAAGCGATAAATAAGAACCTGCATCTCTTCCTGTGCATTGATTTGGTTTTAAACTGAATTTATAAAAAAAACCCGAATGTAGAGAGAGTTCCAAAAAAGAGGGAAAGCATGACAGGATTCTAAACGTCACACATTAAGATAATGCATTTCAGCACGTGAGTCCGGAGCAGAAGCTCCACCCCGAACACTGAATGGCTGAGAGGAGAAAAACCCTGCGGCCTCATGTTGGGGAGGTCGGGCTTAGCGTGCAGACACACACACACTTACATGCAGCCTCTTTTCAACAGATTTCTCCATGCTTGCGACCGGCTTTAACTCCTCCTCCTGCCCTCTCCGCTCCCCCCGACTGCCTCCACTCACACACACAAACAGCACTTTTCCACAGGACAGCGGGCTACTCAGAGTCTGGATCTATCCGTAACAGGAGGAGCTTCTTAGGGTACGTGGGGCAGAGACCAGCTCAAAATTCACCAAGAGATCAGGCTCCTTTGATACACGGCAAATTTATCACAGGGACCCTGAGTGAACCATTGAAGCCCGTGAAGTTTCACGGCTTGTGTGAAGGAGCTCGGCCTTTTAACGTCAGTGTGCAGAACAGAGCAATCGTGCAAAAGTACGCCAAACGAGCAAATAAAAAAAAAAACCCGCCAACGACACTCCAACACGAGCTGGAACAACCGGCGGCTGCATACGCGCCCTGATCTCCATGATGCGAACTGATGCTCTTTGGAAGCCCCGCCCCCTTCCTGCTCGCTCACATTATTAAAACAGGTCAGGATTTTCCGGCTTTAAAGACGTACGACTGAGGCGTCCTCGCTTTAGGTAAAAAATAAACCGAAAATGGACGACGTCTTGAGTTCACCGACGTGAAATTATATCCAGCAGTTCGTTCGTGTTAGCCAGCGTTAGACATGTGTACAGCTAACGTCAGTTAAATGTGTTTATCAAGGATGTGTCAAAGTTTCAGCTGCTGAAAGGCACTTCCGGATTTTGCCCGAAAGAGGAAACAAACAAAACTGAATGTTTTGAATGGAAATAAGATTAAAACATGTCCAAAGTAAAGTGTTGAATCGAACGCTTCTCAAATAAATTAACGTTAAAGCAGTTTGTCCTCCGTGTGGAAACATTTTTAAAAAGATTATACTGAAAAATTTAGACGTATTCTGGTATTTTATTGGCCCTCTACGTCACCGTGCACCATGACACACCGTGTACACCCCAAGCCATGAGCACCTACAGTGAATAAACACCTGGTCAGGATTTAAAATCCTGGATTTTCCACGAGTCTTGCCAAATCAGCTGTGCGGTTTTTTTTTTTTTAGCTCCGCCCACACACCCCGATCGGGTTCTGTTACTACAGTTTACGAAGGGGAACCGAATTCAGTTTGGGTACTCTTTTTTTTGCATAAAATTTGGGATCACAGATCAACATACCTTCCCATGGGGGTGAAAAGACAAAAAAAAAAAAAAAAAAAACACACATTTCCCACACAAACTACTTCATTAAAGTCTTTATGCTTTATAAAGTCTCAGAGGTTCAGGACGCAGCTCCGGCCACCTCGGGCGTCCAGAATTAGTTCTTTAGTGTCATCTTTGTGAATATTAAGGATCTAGGGCAGATTGTGCACAAACATCTGCAAACATGGCTTATTTAGAAGACTGGGATTTCTACTGTAGAGTCAGGAAAAAAGAAAAAGAAAAGAACGACAAGAGAACACGCAATCGGGTTCGGATCCAGATGGAAATAACGAGTCTGTGGGTGTCCACAGTGTACACATCCACCGTCGCTAGTCTTCATCCTCCACTTGTAGGCACTAAAAGTTCATGACGGGGTCCGACCAGAGAACGGGGGAGGAGAGGAAAAATAAAGATGATATACCTTGGGGGGCACGGGGGGGGGGATTCTTCCTCCTATGGAGAAGATGAGAGTTTTAAGATGAAACCGATGTTTCACAACAGGCTGGGAGTGATGGGTGGGGAATACAGGGGAAGAAAAAGAAAAAAAAAAAAGAAAAAGAAAGTGGCAGATTGCTCTTAGTTTTTCAGAGGTAGTGTGTGTGCGCGCGCATACGTCCTGATCCGTCGTAATGACTGATAAAGTATATATAATAATGCTTGAGAAATACTCACAGGATCGGTTCATAAAAATCAAATAAGCTCTTCCTCCTCCAAAGTCCTCCATTTTGTTGTTTTTACACATTCATTATGAAGAAGTCTCAGTAGTAATACTTTGTCGCCTTCATGTTCATTCCCTGCACGTATGCATCTTCGCTTAAATAGGAAAAGAGCCATGTGCATCCTACAGTGTGTGTACATTTCTCTGTGTCGAGATTCCCCCCCCCCCCCATTATAAGTCAGGTCTTTGTATAAAAAAATAGAATTACGTTAAATTAAAAAAAAAAGGGGGGGGGGTGGAGGAAAAATTGAAACCTTGCGCTTGGTGTAAGCGTCAGGATGGCTTGAGAGAGGGTGCGTGAGGATCAGGAGCGCACCAGGATGTCCATGATGTGGTCGAGGTCACTGAGGTCGGCCAGGCAGAGCTGCAGGCTCGACAGGTTCCTCAGTCCTTCTTCCCTCGGCGCAGAAAACGCCAGGACCGAGATGTCCGACGGGTCGTACATGGAGGTGTCGATGTCCTCGAAGATGTCATCGAGCGCCAGGTCCGTCAGGTAGCTGGTGGAATTCGTGATCTCGAACGTGCCGAACAGAGAATCCACCGCCTTCGAGTCCGGCTCCTCCGAGGACTCCGGTGACGGAGGGTTATTCTCGACGCTGGCTTCGCTGTCCTCACCAAGCGTCGGGGCGGATGACGACGATGCAGGTCCAGGGAGAGGAAGTGAAGAGTCTACGGGTACAGGGGGGAGGTCAGGGATGTGGCGAGGGGTGGGTGGAGGGAACGGTGAAGGTGAGGTGGGAGGTGGGGCGTCTCCGCCCTCCAGCTGCATCTCCTGCTGGATCTGGCGCAGAGTGTTGGCCAGCAGCACCGAGCGGTGAAGGCTGGGTTCGGCATGGCTCTGGCAGCTCTGCAGCTTGTCCAGGCATAGGTCCAGCACCAGCTGCCTCTGCTGGGGATACGGGAGGTCCAGCGCAGGCTCCTCGTGTTCGCTCAGTTTACGCTTCACCCCGCGGCCCAGCCCGTACCTACACGGAGACAGAGCAGAGCTGTGAGCGTGAGAAGATGAGCACCTCTCTCTGCCCGCGATTCAAACCCACATGAGTCTTTAATTATGGTGCAGACACTAGTGTGTGTTTATCACAGACATGAATGAACTCATTCCATCTCGATTGGTTACTCCGCAGTGCCGCTGAACTCGATGCTGATTGGTCAAATGGTGTTGATTAGTTTTCCATATCAGCAGCACAGGTTTATATCAACAGTACACTCATAATGGGGTAACGGGTATCGTTTCTATAGCAACAACCCATTCAGAAAGCCTCATGCAGGATGTGTGCACTGCTATTAAAGAAAGTTAAGTGTAACTGATGGAGACATTTATAGAAGGGGTCTCCAACAACTCCAGGACCCAGTTTTACATGCTGTGGGCTCGCGGCACGCCCATTTTTTAATCATTGTGTTAGGACGGGACTAGGGCTGGGTTTAAAAAAAAAAAAAAAAAAAAAAAAAAGGTTTAATTTAAATTTCGCACTATCGATTCACAGGGCATGAGATTGATTAATTGTTTGTGTTGTGGAAAAAAAAAAAAAAAAAAAAAAAAGTGTTGTGATTTTCCTTCCTCAGCCGTCTCACACGTGATGACGCAGCTGCGCAGTCGTACGTCGTGACGTTCAAGCACGCAAAATTGCTGAGGCCAGAGCCATGGCTGAGGCAGAGAAAACATGGCTTGGCAAGCCGTATCAAATGAAATCTGACGTGTGGAATAGTTTTAAATTTAAAACGACAAAGGATGAAGAGCTTGATAAAACCAAGGTAGTTTGCACGATATGCCAAGCAGAGCTCAGTTATTGTAGGAATACTACAAACCTCAGAAACCACCTGACAAGGTACCACACTACGCTAACCTTAGCTTCCGACAACAAGCCGCCCGGAGCAAAACAAAAGAAACTGAAGGACCTGCTAGCGTTACCATCAGAGTCTCCGTGGGCCATAAAGATAAGAGGCCATCGCAACTTTTTTTGCAGAGATTTACGCCCATACTGGGTAGTGGAAAATGAAGGATTCAGGCAGCTCATTCAGGTACTCAAACCACACTACGTTATGGTGCAATGTAAACATCTGACTGAAACGGAGATACCCATGATGTATACATCTGTGAAAGACGCGATACGAATGAAAATGCAGTCAGCAAACAGTCGCCATCACGTGTGACACCTGGACATCGCTGTCGACGCAGTCCTACTTAACGGTGACATCTCGCTACATTGACACAGAGTGGTGCCTCATGTACTACAGTTTAAGTTTACTGTCTTCGTTTTGTTAATATTAACACTTAATATTTTTTCACTTAAACTATACAAATTGCTGCAACGTTCATTTGCACTTTTTTAATTAGAGGAAGATAAGAGTTTTGTTTACAGTTACGTGAGAACTGTCAAATTTACAAAATAAAGGTGTATTTTGCAACATATTGTATGGAGATATTTTCATTATTTAAGAGCAGATTGAATCGAATCGTGATTAATCGATTTTAAACCCTAAGAATCGAAATCGATTCGATCTAGGAAACTGACTGATACCCAGCCCTAGACGGGAGGAATGTTTGCAGTGGTGTGAGGAATAAAGGACTCTGGGACATGCTTTGAGGGACAATAATCAACTCCTGGGTGCTAAGAGTGACGCCACATCACACCTGATGCTAATTGAAAGGACTTTATAAAGGACAAGCAACCAACCAGAGTACAGACGTCTAATCTCGTGCTCCTGGAGGTGTTGAGGCCTGACAATAAGCAGTGCACTACTGATTATCCCTCTACATGTAAAGCAGCTACTGTTTAACCTGGTGCAGCATGAACCTTCTCCAGAGAGATGAGGTTTTGTGTAAACTCAGCTTTGTTGTCCCCCCCCCGACTAAACGTGCATGTGCATTACACTGGTAGCTACAGCGTGACCAGCACATGTACAGAGGTGAAACGGTCGACATGGCCCACCCCTCTGCGCGCTCGCGGTCGTGTGGGCGGCTTGGCCTCCATCCATCACACCGCTGCACACAGGAAGACATCATTCCCCACAGCTCCGACCGGACTGCACCGCTTGGTGCTTCACTGCAGGCGCCACAAACCCCCGAGGAGCCGCGCCTTCGTGCTCTCACCGGCAAAATGAACAAGCGGTTCAGCAATCCACCTGATCCATCTCACAAAATAAATCAAGGAGCAAAAGAAAGGAAAATCCAGGGCAGACATGAAGATGAAATTCAGAGGTTCCAACACAGCAGACGAGAAACTAGTAACTAGCGTGAGGGGGAGGGGTGAGGAGGGGAGCAGGCTTTAGCACACGTTTATGTAGAACGCCACGTTTTCTTGAGCTACGAGTCAGAAAACCAATGAGAAAACTTCTCTACTTTGGATAACAATTAGTGACTTTTGACTTATTCATTTAAAAAAACAAAAAAACAAACAAAAAAAAAACCTTCCAATTCACTGCAGCAGAATTCATAGATACTGGCACCTCTGCCCAGAGAATTACTAAACATTACAAGCAGAGAGAGTGAGAGTGGTGCCAAGACTTTTACTCCTGATAATCCTAGAGAGAACGCTGTATGCAAAAACGACACACCTGTCCATCAGAGAGGCAGATAAGAGAAAGTGTCGAGGATGTCTGGAATACCGATTTTCATGCCATTTGCATATGCAGTTTTTTTCCAGCTACATGTTTTTAAATTACACGCCAGTTTTTAAAATGATCGATTATTGCTCCTAAAATTTTTTTTTTAAACACACGACAATAACGAGTTGTCTGAAATCTCCTGAAGTGTACAGGATTAATTTGCACTCGTGTGCACGCTGATGTCAAAGAATGAAACCTGAAGTTCGGCTTAATTTATATAAATAGGATGCATTCGAATAAAAAGGTTCAAGGCTCCAGTGTAGCACTGAAACTGGAACCGTGTTTAATCAAGCGGAAAGATCGTCTTCAACGAACACCACTCCATTACAGCAGCAGCAGACCTGAAACACTGAACTCGAGTGCGAGTGTGTGTGCAGCTCGGGTCCTGATTTAAATCGAGCCTCCGCCGTTAGATTGGCCTCAACGGTCTGTTTGCCATGGCAACGGCAACAGATGAGAGGATGGGGATTGAGCGGTGCACAGACTTGGCTCGCGCGCCGAACACATGAAACATCCACCGACAGAGCCGCCGGGGTGCGAGAAGAAGCTGCACTGATTCACAGCAGAAACGTTTCCGAACGCACCGACTGTCCTGACATGAAATGATCTGAGTGGACGCCAACATGGGACACAAAACATGTTTAACATCACATGAGACGTAAGAGAACGAAGCAGGACATGATCACGTTTGAACAACATCTTGGTTCTACTTCCTGTTTGCAGGAACGGACAAAATCAGCAGCCTGGGATGGGCAGATTTCATTCATGTCTGGGGTGCTCGTTTGATCAGTGGACACCTAAAAGACCAACAAGTTTCAGCAAGAAGTAAACAAAAAGTCATTCCCTCTCTGTGAATCCATAACCCGTCCAGTTTCGCTCAATCTACGCAGTGGACCCACGAACTTGACCCATTCCGAGACTCTGTGACCCAAATAAATGTTACCCATTGAAATTAACGCAAATACAAACAAATATTTCAGCCTCAAAACATGATTTTAAAGTGTATTATGGGTTTCTGTGTGGCAATAAAACAGAATAAAATTAAAGTCACCTTAATTATAGAAAAATAAACCTAAATGAAAAACAGAGGATTTTTAAGGCAGGTTCCCTTTGCGGTGGAGACGTAGTTACTGGCGCAGGTGGACGGTGGAGGTGGTTCTCATGTTTTGCGATTACAGTAATCCCCCACCAATATCGCGGTTCACTGCATCGCTGGTTTTAAAATTTTGAAATCGCAGATTTTTGATATCATGGGACTCTGGAACATATTATATATTTTTAAATGTTTATTCAAACACATTAAAAGAATATTAAATCAAAATAAAACTATTGTATTTCATCAGTGGGTGAATACACAGTGGCGGTGTACAGCACTTCCGCTCGAGCTAGCTCTGTATCCTGGGCACTTCACATCGGCGTCTGATCACTGCACGTAGTGTTGCTTCGCGGTGTTGCGCTTTTGTGAAATTTTTGTAAACGCTTGATTTATTTCAAGCCCTACGATGCCTCCCAAACGTTCTGTGCTTAAGGCTTCTGGCAGTGAACCCAAGTGCCATCAAAGAAGCAAGCTGGCCAAAGAACTTCAGCGAGTGGCTGAAGCATGGGACCCCCAGATGCTTCGCTCGTTGCAGCCCGTAAATACAAGAGAGTGGCACATCAGTTCATAAAAACCTTCTCGCTCAGAATGTAAAAGTAGCACCAGCAATTCCCCATAACGATGTTCATCACTCGGACGAAGAGATCAGTAACGCCTATGCCTTTAGCGAAAACAAGAGTTATGGACGAGGGCGAAGATACTGCACCACCTGATGAAGTGGTGCCTTCAGAAGAGCTATAATGCACAGCTAATTCATCATCCAAGTTGTAGTACTTCACTGGTGAGTACACAGAATTACATGTTGTTAAAATTACACGTTTAAGAGTGTAGAAAGCATTTAAGAGCATAGGACGTGTTTAAGAGAGTGGGAAAGCTTAATAAAAGAGTAGGAAGGGTTTATAAAGCCCTAATGTGTGTGTATATACAGGGTGGGCCATTTATAGGTCATATGTTATGTCAACTCACCGGCATATAGTACCCATGTAAAATTTTGTTATTAAAATGACATAGGTTTAAGAGTGTAGAAAGTGTTTAGGAACCCTAAAGCCTAGGAAGTGGTTATAAGAGTGTGGCAAAGGTTAATAAAGCCTTAAAATATATAAAAATAATAAATGTCACAGGGCAGGGCGCCGAAACATGACCCCCACGATAGGCGAGGGTTTACAGTATTTCAACTGTTACACGCTTAGGCTTCTTACTCTCACTACCATTTCCACTTTCTTGGGACCCGTAATGAAGCTTAT
>JAQLOM010000020.1:13968350-13979397 GCA_030068315.1 Chrysichthys thysi
TGTACGTGGTGAATTAAATAAACCTCTGTTATTCACAGCATTTTGGAACAGTCAACATTTAAGAAATACAATATTACAATAAAAAAGTCAAGTTAAAATAAAATCGAGAGAGAAATGATGAGCAGAAAATAAATGACAAATGATATACAATTAAATGATAAAATGAATACAAATATTACTTATTGATTATTAAATAATTATTCACCATGTTTGGAGACAGCCGTGTTATATTTTAAAACAGACAAAGATGTTTGTGGTAGGATTTATCAATATTTCATGACTATTTTAATGTACTGATTTGACCGAGTTGAACAATATAGTATTTATTTACTTTTTTTAGTTTTACTTATAACCAAAGTTGTAAAAGTGGTTGTTTTTTCCTCTTACTTAGGTTTCAGCATTTTTTTCTTTGGAGCTAAATGGTTGAAGCCAAACATGTTCCAGCATGTTAATATGCACAAATCATAACCCAACAAAATCAAAAATATAAATACACTCAGTTTATTAATCCAGTGATATTGAGTTCCAGAAGTTCCAAAATGTCTTCTAAGCCTTTTTTCCAAGGTCTCTTAACTTCCTGTTACTGATCATGATTGACTATGGATGATTGAATATCGAATATTGATATTTGGCATGTACAAATTAACAGGAGGTATAGAAACTAACTAAATTCTGGAAGAAGACCCAAAACAGTCACCTTCAGCGAAGATCAAATTGGCTTGGATGGTCAGAAAGAACCCAGGAACCACCAAGACTTTCAACATGAGGTTTAGAACATGAGGGAAAGTTTCCATATTAGGCTTTGAAAACAAGGGAGATTTTAAGGGTCCTGCTCTGGGCCTTCCCACCAGCGGTACCTCTTATATTTACATAAGGGTGCACACATAAGCTTGTACATTGTTTTACATACTAAGTGATCACAATTAGGTGGTCAGATATCTGGTTGATGGCGAAATGCTGTGAACACCCCCTGCATTATATAAATTTAAACTCAAAAGGGCAATCAAATTCAGCACTTAGAAATATATTACGAGTTGGGGGGGGGGGGGGTTACAGTTTCACAATGCACAAAATCCACCCTTTTTGGCAGGTGCCCCACAATAAAAAAAAAATCAGAGGAGAGCAGAAAATAAGGCTAAAATATGGGAGAAATCCTGAAAAACCAAAGTATTGACAGATATGACCAAGGCACCATGAACTGGAAGCTGCTGGATCACTGCCTACTGTGCTGTGACATTGTTCCTGTTTTCTAATCATTCGCCATGAGTTTCTTTAAACTGGGTAATTTAAGCTATACCAATTTTTTTCTGTTTGCCCATTAATAGTTTTGTGCACTCTGCCCCTCCGCAGTGCTACCATGTTCACTAAGCTGGGTTTGCCGCACTGTGTATAACCTGGTACACATTTAGGAAGGAGACAAATAAAAGACTGCCTTTTGCACCTCTAGTGGCCATTATGAGTACTGTGTGATGACCTATGGTCTGTCTTTCATGCCCAGGGTATTGCAATGCTATATTAATGAAGTTCTACATGATGCGCTCAGGATGTCTGTCATTACGTGCATCAGCAATATTTTGATTTACCTTCCCAAGATTATGCTCCATGTGGACCATGTTAGCATAGTTCTGGTCTGCTTGTGGGAGAATCAGCTTTATGTGGAGAAGTTTGATTTCCAGGCTAGTAAAATCACATTCCTGGGTTACGCCATCACTATGGACAAGGAGAAGGTGTTGGCTGTTATCACCTGGATTTATCACCAGACCCACAATGGTGAAAGAACTGCAGAGATTCTTGGATTTCACCAATTTTTACTAGCGTTTTATTCGGGGTCTTATCTCCATCGCTGAGCCTCTAACATCACTGCTCCAAGAGTCTGTTTTTGCTCAGTTTGAGCATATTTGAATATGGTGGGTGTGGTAGAATTACACCCATGCCTTTGATACCCAACATCAATTATTTGATGATGACCATCATGAGTACAACAAATATCATGCCAGTCAACAGATTTGCGGAGACGCTGGGGTACTTTCACTTTGTAGATATTTATAATCAAGAGCCAGAAAATACTGATAAGTTCCTAAAAATCAGACCAGTGTTGAATATTTGTGAGAAAACCTCATCAGCAGTAAACCGAGAAAAATTTCAATGAATAGACGAAGGACTTGCTCTGTTGTCAACAATGCTGAAAAAAATAACCGCTGTAAATGACTAGCATCTCAGTATTACGTTTGGATTGGAAAAGAAGAATCTTCTTCGTTTTCTTCTTCAAGACATGTAGCTAGGTCCCCTTTGGACAAACAAAAGTGAAAGGCCTCCTGGGACCTGATCTCATGTGAAACAGAGAGCAGTGAATAAGGTCCCCTCTGAGGTCAGGTTAAACAGCATTAAAAACCTACTCCTTTTTGCTACCCTGATTTTGACTTTGCTTGTTTTTGTGCTTAGAATTTACCCTGATTGTTGTTTGCCGATGGATTGAATACTGCTTGTTTTTTTAATCATGATTTTTGGCTAGAATTATTCATTTTGACGGCCTGTTCATAGTAAAAGCTTTTTTATGGCACAAGACCCTGCCTAACTCTCTCACTATATATAAACTTATCTTGTCAGCAATGTTGCCACCTAGACCGAGGCCTAACATGTTTATTTCTCACTTTAAACCACAACAATTTCCATGACGCATACAGTCTGGTGTGAGATGGAAACTAGAGGACAAACATCTCAAACCAAAGGCCATCATGAGACCATTAAGGTTTTTTACCACATCAAAAGGCTTGAAACTCAGACTGCAGCAGCACTCTGTGCAAACGTTTTGCACAAATAAGTTGTGCGTGTTACTGTGTAGTAATTGAGTTGTATCTACAAAAATGAAAATAATTAATTCTCTAATACCGATTCTTCTCAGGTTATAAAAGATGTATGGCCTTTATAACATTTTATATTGTATAACATTTCTTGCACTTATAGTACAATGTCATACTGTTTTATCTACATTATATTTTAGTAATGTTCTCATATTACATTACATTACAAGCATTTAGCAGACGCTCTCATCCAGAGCGACGTATGAAAAATGCAAACGTCAGGTACAAGAATAGTAGAAGTGCCAAGTGAATAAGTGCCAGAGTAACACCTAGTGTAGTATTCTGAAGAAGTACCAATCACCTGACAGCAGGGAAAACAGAGCTAACAATAAATGAGCGCAGATGAAAATATATAATACCACAGATCTAACTAAAAGGAGAACAAAACCCCAGTAGGTAACCTGAATAAATCATGACCAGGCGAGACAGAACAAATCCGGGGTTACACAGTGGACAGGGAAGCAGGGGAGAGGGGCAGCCTGAAGAGGGACGTCGTCAGTTTGCGTTTGTGATAAGCTTTATACATTTGTGTCTTAGCCTGAGGTTATAACAAAGACATTTGGACTGCTGGAGTACTGCAAAATTAGTGCTAGCTGCTGGCTAAACCACAGCGCTATTTCCGTTTATGTGAAACCACCTGTATGATGTGACAGAGCACTGCTGCAACCTTTGACACTTTTTCAAATGCATTGAGTGTATTCATACAGGGCCTGAAAACTCAAGTTCCGCCCAAGGACTGATTCAGGGTTTCATATTGGGGCGGAGCTGAAGGACGGCAATAAATGCTCTCTTATTAGGCATGTGGTCTACTGTGTAGCTTAACAGACAGACAGAGAAAGAAAAGCTATTAACAGAAGGTTTGACTGAGCAAATAGGTTTTTTGCCTAGGCTTAATGATTGAAACTTTATCCAAGTCCCAAACTTTAATAGGAAATATGTAATGGGTTACTATATTTCTTATTTTAGCAATATTTTTGAAATATAACCTAGTAATATTATCTACATAACTTCAAATGAAAGACTAGAGTCAATAATAACTACAGGGACTTTTACTGTTGCATGTGATGAAAGGTGATCCAGAGGGACTATCTAAATAGAAAGCTTACTTCCAGCTGTATGGTGGTCCTAGTACCTAGGACTTTTATCTCCTCTGAATAAGGCAGGAGAAAGTTATTCAGCATCCAGTGTCTACTGATCTTTACACTTTCTTAACATGGCACTAAGTTTCACTGTCATAAATAATAGCATATATATATAAAAAAAAGGGCAGTGGGCCTAAAATAGGGACTTGTCACACATCAAACCATACTTCTGTATGCTTAGAGTATTGACCATTACATCTACAAACTCATAACATTCAGTCAAATAAAACCATGAGCCAGGAGAGATTCATTCCCTTAGCTCCAATTTCTAGTCTATCTTAAAAAATATCAGGTATCAACAAGCTGCATTAAGATCAAGCAGCACAAGCAAGGAGACCCGACCTTTGATGGGAGGCCAGTAGTCTGTCATTTACCACTTTAACCAGCACTATGTCAATACTGTGCTGAGGCCTAAATACTGACCGAATGATTACATGATTATTTATCTGCGACAACCTGCTGTTCCTCAAACTTTTCAGTGATTTTTAAGGTAAATTTGAAGTCCGTTAAGAGTTTATTTTACAATGAGCATTTTAGAGACAAGATATCTAATAATAAGCTGCACTGGGTTCAGATCAAAGGTGCTAGCTGTGCATTCACTATCAGCTAATTTTATGCTAATTATGTTTCTAAAAACTGAGCATTTCTACAATTTTGCCTATCAAGGGGATCAAATAGTTTCGATATAGTGGAACCTAATTAATGACTCAGTGCAGATGGCAGGCAGCTGGTTTAGCCTGTCTTCTCCATGGCCTTGCTTTTGAATTGTTGTCAGTCAAGGGTATATTCACACTAGGCAATCCAACCCACTACTGAGAGTGTTTGACACAGATCAAGGACTAGATCAACTAACCAGTGTTTGCTCTGTTCTGCTCCCAGGGGCCGGTAAGTTGAGCTGTTTAGAAAAGGTGCCCCAGGAGAGGATCGGTTATGTTCATGTACAGTGTGAGTGCTAGCCCCACCCAGGCTCCAAACTCAAACAGCACATAATTTGATGGAGAATATTAGTAGTAATAATACATCTGTCTCTCACCATATTGATAAAATCTTATGCATGACACGCAATTTACGAAAAAATCATCACACAGAGCAGTGTAAGTGCAGACCAGCAGGGGAGTCTGGAGGGGGAACATCGCTCCCAGGAGTGGTTCAGGCCAGTTGAGCTTAGTGAGAGTATACCCTATCTAGGCTTGTTGCTATGCTACAAGCACTTTACCAAGTTGGATGGACACTGTCTTTCCCTTAAAGACCTGACTTGCCATCTAAAGTGTGTTCAATAAAGCCAACATTGCTTTCAGAGCACTACTTGGACATCCAACAGAACAGTGACCATAATCTGCTGTAAACTGCATCACCTTCATGAATTTACACACCTTTATGATGTTCCCCTTAGTAACCTCTGACCAAGAAAGCCATATATCATTAGCTTTCTTAGTCAGAGGTATAATTCAATTTCCGGTGACGCCTCTAAAGGCCGAGTGTGACGCTTTAAAGGGGCCCTTCCACAAGAAACCGTTTAATACTTTTTCTTTTTGAAATACGATAGGTCACTACGAGTTGTATACCGTATGCATGCTGCGTGTGAAAATGTGTAAATACCCTCACTGCCTGTATTAACCAATAAAAAAAATTTAGACGAATAAGAAAAAGGCAACCGCGTGATGACAGACCGCCCATTAGTATTCATGGCCTCACCCACCTCTGGGGAAATGAATAGGTGGGAGGCAGGCTTGTGACAAATCAGAGATGTGTATATTTTTGCACACATTCACTTTTGAGCAGTTTTCTTGTACTCAGCATGTGGTGCAATCGCACCCACACACACTCATGTTTGTAAGCTGCTTTGTTTTGTGTGACTTGGAGAGTACTGTTGCTTTCTGTGTTGACACATTGACAGAACACTCACACACTTACATTTACTCATCTTCTGCAGCTTAATCCTGTTCAGGGTCGCAGGGAGGAAGCTAGAGCCAATCCCAGCTGACTTTGTGTGAGAGGCGGGGTTACACCCTGGGCAGGTCACCAATTCGCCACAGGGCAGACACCATTCACTCTCACATTCACACCTGCACACAAGTCACCAATTAGCCTAACCCAATCAGTGCATATCTTTGGACTGTGGGAGGAAACCAGAATACCTGGAGGAAACCCACACAGACATGGGTAGAACAGGTAAACTCCACACAGAAAGGCATCCAGATCGAACCTGGGGATCAAACCCAGGACCTTCTTACTGTGAGGCGACAGTGTTAACCACGACACCATTGTGTCTCCCTGATATGTAAACTAAACTCCTGAATCGGCTAAAACTTCTACTGAGTCTCTAATAGTTTCGAACTCTTTCACTTTCCAGTGCATATGCATTATACAGTGGAGAAAATAATTATTTGATCCCTCACTGATTTTGTAAGTTTGCCCACTGACAAAGAAATTAACAGTCCATAATTTTAATGCTCGGTTTGTTTTAACAGTGAGAGACAGAATATCAAAAAAGAAAATCCAGAAAATCACATGATATAAAATATATAAATTAATTTGTATGTCACTGAGTGAAATAAGTATTTGATCCCTGAGTTAAACAAGACTTAGTACTTAGTGGCAAAACCCTTGTTGGCAAGCACAGAGGGCAGGCGTTTCTTGTGGTTGATGACCAAGTTTACGCACATAGCAGGAGGAATTGTGGTCCACTCCTCTTTGCAGATCAGCTCTATATCATTAAGCTTTCGAGGCTGTCGCTTGGCAACTCGAAGCTTCAGCTCCCTCCACAGGTTTTCTATGGGATTAAGGTTCGGAGACTGGCTAGGCCACTCCATGACCTTAATGTGCTTCTTCTTGAGCCACTCCTTCGTTGCCTTGGCTGTATGCTTTGGGTCATTGTTGTGCTGGAAGACCCATCCACGACCCATTTTCAGTGTCCAGGCAGAGGGAAGCAGGTCGATGGGGTGAAGTTGTCCTGTGTCCTTAGCAGAGAAACACCCCCAAAGCATAATGCTTCCACCTCCATGTTTGACAGTGGGGATGGTGTTCTTGGGGTCATAGTCATTTACCTTCCTCCAAGCACCGCAAGTTGAGTTGAGGCCAAAGAGCTCAATTTTGGTCTCATCTGACCACAGAACCTTCTCCCAAACACTCTCTGAATCATTTGGGTGTTCAGTGGCAAACTTCAGACAGGCCGTCACATGTGCCTTCTTGAGCAGGGGGACTTTGCGGGCACTGCAGGATTTAAATCCATTACGGCGTCGTGTGTTACCAGTGGTTTTCTTGGTGACCGTGGTCCCAGCTGCCTTGAGATCATTAACAAGCTCCTCCCATGAAGTTCTAGGCTGATCTCTCTCCTTTCGCATGATCATCCTCACTCCACAAGGTGAGATTTTGCATGGAGCCCCAGACCGAGGTCGAATGATGGTCATTTTGTGTTTCTTCCATTTTCGAACAATTGCACCAACAGTTATCTCCTTCTCACCTGACTTCTTGCTTATGGTTTTGTAGCCCTTTCCAGCCTTGTGCAAGGCTACAGTCTCGTCCCTGACCTCCTTAGACAGCTTGCTGGTCTTGCCCATGGTGGAGAGGGTGGAGTCTGAATGATTGATTGATTATATGAACAGGTGTCTTTTATACAGGTGACTAGTTGCGACAGGTGTCTTTAATGTGGGTGACGAGTTGAAATTCGGAGTATCTAACCGGTCTGTGGGAGCCAGAACTCTTAATTGTTGCTCAGGGATCAAATACTTATTTCACTCAATGAAACGCAAATCAATGTATATATTGTATATAATGTGATTTTCTGGATTTTCTTTTGGTTATTCTGTCTCTCACTGTTAAAATAAACTTACCATTAAATTTATGGACTGTTCGTTTCTTTGTCAGTGGGCAAACTTACAAAATCAGCGAGGGGTCAAATAATTATTCCCTCCACTGTATATGCTAACTATTAAAGTGGCCAATACCACTATTGGGTTCAGCTTTTCAGCTCAACTATGTCACTTTGAGATGAAGTTAACCACTGAAGTAGAAAATCTCCTTTTATGACCTTGAATCACAGAATCTGGGTTAAGACCCACCCTCAGATCTCCTTACAGCTATTGCACCAATGAATTCAGTCGCACAGCTTCAAATCCTCCAATCAGGAGTGACTTTGAAAATGTTTTGTCCTGAACATAAAAGTTCACTACCTCACTATCAGTTTGACTGAACAGGTATGATGATCACGCTCTTTGTCATTCTTTGTCTCTTCACGTCAAGTAAGTTATTTTTTTATATAGATGTTTTTAGAGAAAATACTATACTTTCACTATATATCAGCCTTTATTAGTTTGATTGTGAAACCTTGCATATTTTTGTTTCAGTGACAACATCTCCTATGAGGGAGCGTCAAGTTACAGTAAAGAATGGTGAACCTGTAATGCTAAGATGTGACATTTTGTCCGGTGACGACAATTATTTAGTTTGGTTCAAACAGGCTTTTGGACAGGTTCCTCAGTGGATAGTGAGACAAGATAAGAACTCAATCAGAACCGGTGTAGAATTTTCTGATGGACGCTTCAATATTAGTGATGAAAAAGGGTTTAGTCTGAACATTAAAGAAGTCAAAGGAGAGGATACAGGGACATATTTCTGTGCAAAAGCACACGGATCATCACTATACTTTGGATCAGGAACCTTTTTGGTTGTTGAAGGTAAACAGACTTACTCTGATAACATCTCCTCAACAATTTAGCTAAATTCTGTCATTTCATAGGACTCAAAATTTATAGTATTAATTTTGCTAATTGCTGTTAAAGCTGAGGAGATGAAACTGCTTCCTCCGACTGTAACGGTGATGGAGGACGGAGAGTCGCTCACACTCCAGTGTTCAGTTCAAGCCTTTCCTTCGAGCTGTGAAGAACAGAGTGTGTTCTGGTTCAGACACGGCTCAGGAGAATCTCATCCAGGAATCATTTACACTCATGGAGACGGCAGTGATGAGTGTACGAAGAGCTCTGAGGCTGGTTCTCCTACACAGAGCTGTGTCTACACTCTCCCCAAGAGGAAGCTCACAACCTCTGAGAGCGGAACGTTCTACTGTGCTGTGGCTGCGTGTGGACAGATCCTCCTTACTAACAGAACTGAAGTTACAGTAACTCAAGAAAAAGAAAAAGTTCAAGAAAAAGGTAAGACATTTGATAAATGTTCCTGTTGATACCTCAGACAGTTATAGTGATACTGATCGGAATTATGCTTTATCTTTTCAGAAAATAACCAATGGATTGTTTTTGTCTTAACAATCTCTAATATAATATCTGTTATTGTGATCTTGGCTCTTGTTGGAGTTTTACTTAAAACCCAAAGAAAAGGTTTGCTTACTTTTATTACTTATATTAAAATTATTTTCCTCAGTATCACAAACATTTATTGCAATTAATTTTTTTTTTATATTTATTCTATAAAGGGGCTTCCAAGAATCATCAAGATAATACAAATCAGGTAATCCAATGTTTTATTAATGTACTGATTTTCTTTGAATATAAATAGATTGGTCCTGAAGTCTGCAGGACACGTAGGATTATAACTGATATCACCAGAATATTTTAATGCGCTCTGGTTTATAAACGGCTCTTGTTCTTTATCAGGCTGATGATGAAGATGGCTTGAAATATGCAGCTGTGAGTTTTGCTAAGAAACCTTCATCCTCCAGAACATCCAGAGACAAGAGCCATCACGACGTTTATGCAGAAGTTAAAATAAAATGAATACAGCTGAAAAAAAATTTAAATAAAGAGAGTTGTATACATCAGATGCTGGATTTATTGCTGCAAGTCAAACTTTATTTGGTTTGCATGCTATATTTAACCATACTATTATTATTATTATTATTATTATTATTATTATTATTATTATTATTATTATTATTAATACAAAAAACACATACACCCATGCCACATATTGCAGTTTCGATGTATGACTGTTTTTGTACTATTGAAACCATTTGTTATTGCAATTTATTAGACGTGAGTTATTCTTGTAATAAATATTCAGTATAATTAAGAATTTCAGTGTTTTTCATCATTTCCCTTTAATCTTTAGCTTTATTTTATATTTATAGCCTGCCTTCATAAGTGCATGTATTAAAAAAAATCATGTCTTTGGATTTCTCTTTAAATAGTGCCTTAATCATTTTATTTAAAAAAAAATAAATTTGTCAATAAAATTTAATCCAACTACTTGAAAATATTTGAGATGGATGAGGTCTCACTTTGATATTGTATCTAAATAAATGAATTAACAGAATAAAGCCTCAAATGTGACCCAGATGCGGTTACATCAAATGCATTTTTGTTAACTTAAAGCTATGCTAAAATTGTGAAATTTCCTTTTTAAAAAATAAGGTATAAATGATGGTTATTGGTAAAAAGGTGCAAAATATTGGCCTCAATTGTTTCCACAATTTCCTATTAATAACATTATTGTTTGAATGTATTTATATTGCTTTAATATAACATTCCAATGAGTCATATTATAACATTAAACAGCTCATTCTTTAAGGGACAGTCATCATAGAAAATACAAGCGGAAAGGATAAATCATTAATAACAAATCTGAGTGATGAAGATTTTTTTAATGTAAAAGCATGATGGTCTGATAAAATCTGATTTCCTGTTTAGACTCACTTTAACAAAAACCACAGGTTTCTGGTCAAATGATAGCAAGAGACACACAAGTGACATGACAGTGTGAGTGGAAGAAATTTGTGGTGCATTATTTCCTGTTGAATGAGATGCAGGAAGATGCAGTACAAAGAACATCTAATTGTGCCTGTAAGCTATGAGGCGCTGTTTGTAAAAGACAGTTGAACAGTTTTCTACGTGTCAGATTTTCCAGCATTTAGCACTTTCCGCGCAATTTTCACACATTTAGAGATAAATGTGTTCAAAAGACAGTGTTGTTAAATCTAAACGTTATATCTAAATCTAAATGTTAAATCTAAATATTGCGCTCTAAATGTTCAGAGTATATGCTAATTGGCCACGCCCCTGTGATTCCTATTGGCTTTTGCTTAGAAAGGGG
>JAQLOM010000020.1:14108844-14120975 GCA_030068315.1 Chrysichthys thysi
ATAATAAAGGCTGACTAATAATAATAATAATAATAATAAGAAGAATAATAATAATAAGAATAATAATAATTATTATTATTATTATTATAATTATAAACACAAAGGCTGGGCACTTGAGTTTACAGACATTACATTTTACAATACCTACGTTGTGCGTTATGAGTTTATGAAAAATCTAAAATGTAAAATGTGAACTAATAAAACAAGATATTATCCTCCTGGAAGGGATGAGGGATATGCTAACCATCAACAGTGTAGCGTGATATAGAGAGCTTAGCGTAGAATGCTCTGAATAAGATAGCGAATTTATTTTAGCATTAAAAAGAATTCAGGTTCTAAAGAGGTTCCTGTCGGGGCCGGGCCACTTCACACAGTGCAGTTAAAGTGCACAGAAATGCTTGGACACTGAACAGGAGGGAAGAAAAGCGCCGTATTACAGATTAAAGACGGAAAAACCTTACAGAACCGCAACGCTAATCAGCTGCTTTCAGCCAGACGTACAGACGATTAAAAGTTAAATAAATGTATTGCAGACACATTTTTTTTTTACCATGCTGAGAACCACTAGTTATCCACAGAACCCTTAAAGTAGCCTTTTGTTCTAGTGAATGTGTGTGCTAAGCGGGTATGTGTGTGCTACAAAAACTCCCAATTATCGCTCATCATTTCCTATTTTAACACCAAGAACCTGCCAGGAGTTTAACATTTTCGTCTTACTTTGTTTTTTTGAAGACTCAGGGTTCTTTAAGGTTCTCCTTAAAAACTCTCTGTTTCCAGGTTCTACCCTATCTTTAAACATTTCCCCTATGGAACAAACAAAGAACCTTTACAACTTCTAACTTTTTTAAGAGTTCAACCTCTTCGACCATTTATTACTTAAAGGGTTCTTTACAAGTTCATTAAGTAATCAATTATCATTAGCTTCCTAAAAAGGTTCCTCTTGTAGTCCTTACTAACAGGGAAGCACTGTGCTGGAAGGTTCTGTAAGGGTTCTTGCAGAACTACGACCACGAAGAGTTCTACATTTTAAATTACGTCTTTAGAGGAACCAATACTTCAGGGCTTCCTTGGGGTTCACCGCATAATTCAAGTTTTAGCTTCCTAAAAAGGGTTCTGAGTACAATAATCCCTGCTGCATCGCGGGTCATGTTTCACGTCCCCGCCTATTCGCGGATTTTTTTTTTTTTTGAATATATCTGATTTTTTTGCGGATTTCCCCGGTATTATAAAATATAAACATGAATTAAAATGAAGTAAAATATGAATAATATATAAAATACACTACAGTGTAGATCATATTTACACAAGAGACAAAGAACACGTAGCGCTGTTTACGAAAACGTGCTGTGGGGATGCTGAAAATAATATGCCTGGAGGAACGAGTCTGGCCAATCGGAATGCTCTGTTCATTTAATCTTGGTTGTGATTGGCTGCTGACTACAATGCATACGGTTGGGGAGAAGCAACCAGCATTCTCCAACATCCCAGTTCTTCACCCGTCGCAGCAGTACTCGCTATAAATGTGACGTTTCCACGAATTCGACACAGACTTCACCTCGCTATATGCTCACAAATGTTTTCTTTATGTGTTCAATTGTGTCTGGAAAGTGTTTAAAGAGTGTGGGAGGATCATTTAGGGCTTAAACTATTTAAAAAAAAGCATTTAGGGGTGGCGTCCGTGTATCACGGATTTTCGTCTTTTGCGGAAAGTTTAGGAACGTAACCCCCGCAAGAGACGAGGCACTACTGTATAACCCTTTTTTGTTGTAAGGTTCTATATAGAGGGTTCCCCCAGAGAGACAAGCCAACAAGGTTCCAAAGGTTAATGTGTATTTTTAAAAAAAAGGTACTTCGGGGGTACTAAGAATGATACTAATAGAACCTTTAAAGGTTCCCCCAAAAGTCTGTGGTACTTTTCCAGGCTTATTACTGACCCTGGAATCTTTTCATTTAAACATACAATGTACGGTTTAAATACTAAATAGGGTTAAATAGTCATTTATCCCACAGCACTTTTAAATTCAGAAAGTGTTGATTCATTTTCAACAATTATTTGTACTCTAACTGTAATGCAGGTTTACATCAATGCGCTCATTCCAATATGTCGCGGTTTCTATGGTAACAGCTCATTCCCAGTTGTTGATGGAGTGACGTCGGTGCAACATTTCTGGAAGGAGTCTCCAGTGTCAGCGCTGTCTAACGGTCAGAGATGACAGGCTTTGTGTTTTTAACCCTGTTACCTGGAGGCTGGTGAGGGAGGGAGAGGCTGTTTATAGCTGCTAGGACACGAGCGACGACATTCACATTCATGCTATTTTTAACGTACCTATAAACGGACAACTCCGCCCACGGCCTGTTGTGTTTTCTTCACTTACACAATAAAGTATAGCTAATACAGGCTATTAAGTGATCCAAAAATGAAATCCTGGCACATTGACGTACGGTTGAATTAGTTTTAGTTTATCTGTGTGTTTATACAATAATAAAAGGAATCTGACGCTACTGTGCCGTGAGTGAAGTATCTCTTTCCTACGCTGTACATCATGACCTTAAAGCATGTTTCAATCACCTGGGTCACTGGAGAAGCACTTAAACCTCGATATTGAGTCCTGGGTCAGCTCTTAAATCCTCTGCACCGGGGATAAATAGTGCGTATCGATCGTTTATAGTGGGTGGAGCGGCTAAATTATCCTCCTGTCCCATTCCGTCTGACAGCTGGCATTCGTCACTCCTCTCCTGCCTCCCTCCTTCACTCTGTATTCGTTATTTTTTTTGTTCCCAACCAAACGCTTAACCAGTCCTGAAACTGTAAAATTACATAAAAAAAAATAATAATAACATGACACGAGGAACCCACGGGCGTTTCACCTGCAGGGGTTCAATTAGAGTGTAAACACGGTGTGTTTGTTTAGTTTAATGGGAATTTATCCTTCCACGCCTGAACTGCAAATAAAATTGCGTCAGGTCGGATTTAGCGCCGTTGCTCTTAGAGGCCATGGTGAGTTGCAGGTTTGATTTTACGATGATGGTCATCATGTAGTTTACAGGCTTTTCAGTGGAAACTCTGAAACGGCGATCAGAAAGGGTTCCAAGGAGAACCGAATGTTTTAAAGCTGAACCCTTAATCATCAAGTGATCCCTTAAGGACCCATTTATTTATTTATTTATTTATTTATTTATTTATTTAAAGAGTGTGTGTATTAACTGGGTCAGTGTGAGGTACAACCCTAAAATTACTGCTCGTTATTTTCTTAACATCGAGAACTTGTCCAGAGTTCATTCAGCTGTCTGGGGAGAAAACTGTTTCAGGGATTCTTGATGGGTTCTCTGGATAACTGAAGGGTTTTAGCTTACTGACATGGTTGGAGTTGGAACCATGACATTTTCTAGGAGAAATTAAAATAGAAAATAGTATCCGGTAACCCTAATCCTTAATTATCTAATGAACCCTTAACGAACATCTGGTCTTTTTAGCTTCATACAATGGTTCTATTTGAAACCATTATAGGTTCTAAGCATGTGGAACGTAGTGTACAATAATTTGGACTTTGTACCACACACTTACCCAATTAATAATGCCCACTTTATTTGGGGGGCGGAAACAGTTCTTTACAGGTTTATTTTATAATTAGGGGGTAAAACTCTGGACCGTATTTCATTATGAACAACTTGAACCAGTCAGGGTTTCAATTCAAACCATTTTTGGAAGCTACGAAGACTTAATTATCCAGTGAACCAATAACGATCCCTTTTTTTAATTTAATAGTGCATGGATTAATGTTCATATAGTTGAAATGAATTTCCACACCGGTAACCAGTTTCAGGGTCCTGAAATAAATATTCCCAGGACTTTTGGACTGAAGTAATCAAGTCTGAGAATGACCTTTAGGGGAAAAAAAGTTAATTGGATGATTAAAGGGTCCTAGTTGAATAACTAGGTGGATCATTTTCGAATAGGGAAACTTTAAGCCTTTCCCCAAAGGAGGATAATGGATTGGATAATTGTCATTGGATGATTACCTTTTTTTTTTTAAATCCCAAAATGGTTCTACTTGGAACCCTTTCTAATGGGTAAACGCTCCGTTATTAGGCTCCACACAGAGGGATCCCATAGAGGTGCAAGAACTTTTTCAGTGATTAAAAAAGTGATTACAATTTCTTTATTGGTTCATTGGATGCTTAACAGCTCTTAGCTTTCGAAAGTGGTTCTATCTGGAACCCTGTCCGAACGGGAAACATCACGGCAGGGTTCTACATAAACACTGTTGTGGCTTTATATGGCCTTAACCACCTAAGATGGTTCTTCAAAAAGTGTTCCCAACAAAGTGTTTAAGACACTTTAATGAGCATGAGATTATAGTTTCATGAAGACAAATGTATATTTTGTTCTGAAGATCAGAATCCGCCTCAAGGTGAGGCATGTTCTGTGTTTTCCGTAGCTCTATAATTATAATGTAAACTACTGAAATGTCTTTCATTTTCCTTAAATAAATTTGCCTCAGTGTCATTTTCTCGCTGTCGGATTGAGGCTTTATTTTAAAACGCTTGTTTTAATTTACGATCATCCACATGGTGTAACATTCCAAGTTTTGAGTTTCGGAAAGAGGATACGCTTCGGTTCTGAGTGTTTACAGATCTTTCAGTGGAAACTCCCTACTTACTACAGAAGGGTAACTTGAAAGCTGCGGAACACACGTTTCTTTGCTCTTCCACGATGGACCAGATTGAATTTTTGTGTCAGATTATTTAGATAGAATGAGTTCATGTCTAAATCCAAATAATGACCGAGAGCTTTTGTAATGTTCACGTCTTTTTTTTTTTTTGGTGCAGCAACAATAAAAAAAATCTGAGAAAAAAAGAGCTGAATTTTAATCAGCCCTTTTCTTTCTTCCTGCAGGTCCTGGGCTCTAGATGTCCCACCGCCTGAAATTGTCCTGGGTTCAGACCCAGTGGAGTGTAACGGAGAGGAAAGGAGGAGTCGTGGGCTTCTCAGCTTCTCAGCTCCAGGGCTGCCATTGCAATTTCACACAGGCTCTGGGCCAAACGAGTCCTGCCGCGCTTTGATATTTTAGCATGGATGGCGCCAATCACGGAACCTGTGCCCTCAAAAACGAGACCGTGGCGCTGAGGTGGAGGACTAGCAATTATCAAAGGATTAACCCTGGACTTCCTCTCTGCGAACTTTGCATTAGCGCGATTCTATAAAGCACCTTGCTGGATTTACTTCTCCTCCTCCTCCTCCTCCTCCTCATAAACCACAGATTTTGTGGGTGGCTTTGAAATTTTTTTTTCTTCCCTTCTTTCTCATTTTCCCACAATGGAGTTCCAAGTCGGACTGTGGAATAACGATTGGACCTCATTTGTTCGATTCTGGTTTACCGTATTGCTGAGCTTGCATGTGCAGTTTGATCCCGTTTCATCGTGTCCCAAAGAGTGTCGCTGTGACAAAACGTTTATTTACTGTAATGAGAGGAGTTTGACATCTGTGCCTCTGGGTATTGGGGAGGGATACAGCATCCTCTACCTCCACAACAACCAGATCAACAGCGCTGGATTTCCGACGGAGCTCCACAACGTGGCATCAGTGGAGACTGTCGTCTTGTACGGGAACCAGCTGGACGAATTCCCCCTCAACCTTCCCAGAAATGTAAAAATACTTCATTTACAGGAAAACAACATTCAGACCATTTCCAGAGCAGCACTTGCCCAGCTACCCAAGCTGGAAGAGCTGCACTTGGACGATAACTCCATCTCCACAGTTGGGGTGGAGGAAGGGGCTTTTCGGGAAGCGGTAAACCTTAAGCTCCTCTTCCTCACCAAGAATCACTTGAGCAGTGTTCCTATTGGATTACCAGCAGATCTTAAGGAACTGCGTCTGGATGAAAACCGCATCGCCGAAATAGACGAAGGAGCTTTTCAAAATGTTACCAATCTGCAGCGGCTGTTGCTGGACGGGAACCTTTTGGAGGATGACGCCATCGCTCCCGGTACCCTTAAGAACCTGGTCAACCTGAAAGAGCTCTCACTATCCCGGAACTCTCTCACGATGCCGCCACCTTTGCTTCCTTCGGTGTCCCTTACTAAACTGAACTTGCAGGAGAATCAGATTAAAGACATCCCCGTCTTGGTTTTCTCCGAGCTTAAGAAGGTGGAGAATCTCGATCTGTCATCTAACCTGCTCCAGACTGTACCGCAGGGTGTGTTTGATGGGCTGAGAAGCCTGACATATCTCAACGTTCGAAGCAACCAGTGGCGCTGTGATTGCGCTATCAAGTGGATTGTCTTTTGGCTGAACTCCTTGCCATCTTCTGTGAACGTCCGAGGATTTGCATGTCACCAGCCTGACAGGTTAAAGGGCATGATAATCCGAGAACTCAACCTTGACATCCTTCAGTGTCCGGCTGGTACTGAAATCGATCCGTGGCTCACTCGTTTGCCTCCATCTCCATCACTGCCTCGTAGAACCACCATGATTCCCAGAACCACCCCAGTCACCACCACCACCACCATGTCATCCACGGTTTTTCTCCCAACCACAACCAATCCCACGCCTCCAGTGCCCAATTTTCCACCTGCTGCCTATCCTCCCTATGAAGACCCTTTGAAAATATCCTTGAACGTCGTGAATAGCACGTGTGTCGAGGTTAGCTGGGAATCGTACTTCACCGTGATGGCTTACAAAGTCACCTGGGTGAAGAGGAGTCAGAATTTAATGATGGATATTAGCCAAGAGAGGACAGTCCCTGGAGACCAACGGAGACTCAACTTGTACGACTTGGAACCTAGGTCCAAGTACCGGATCTGCGTTTACATCCTGGATTCCTTAAACAGCTACAGACCCGGCGAGGATACCATCTGTTCGGAGATCAGGACCAAATCAGCGCCTAGAAACAATCCGTCTGAGTCAGATCAGGGGGCGCAACAGGACGCCGTGTCTACGTTCCTTTTAGCTGGTGTGATCGGTGGCGTTGTGGTGCTTGTTTTGATAATACTGCTTAGTCTCTTTTGCTGGTACATGCACAAGAAGAACAGGTCTTCCTGTTCCTCAACCAAATGGAAATATAACAGAGGGAGGAGAAAAGATGACTACTGCGAAGCTGGCACCAAGAAGGATAACTCCATCCTGGAAATGACGGAGACCAGCTTTCAGATCGTGCCGCTGAACAACGAGCAGCTTCTAAAGGGCGATTTCAGGATCCAGCCCATTTACACACCCAACGTTGGCATTGGCTACAGAGACTGCCAACTCAGTAACAATAGCATTGTTTATTGCAAGAGCAGCAATGTTCCTGGTGTGGAATTTTGCCACACGTGATACTATGACCTTTTTTTTAAAAGACCTAATAGACATTCAGTGTACAGTTGTACAATGCACACACACACACACACACACACACACACACACACACACACACACACACACACACACACACACACACACACAGTTTTATATCTAAATCTAAATAGGAACATATTCCCCTGTGGTAATTTATATTGCGGTCAGTTGAGTGGAATTCGGCTTTGGGTTTGTTCCTTATTTTTCTTAGCAAATGGTTTTGTAATTAGCATGGACCTGGTTGGTGTAAGTCCGTCGCGTTTGTATAATCAAGGCTGGTGTTAAGTGCATTAGTGCAGGTTTTCTGCCTCTCGGGTGTGAATGTGGATACCTCGCTAAGAACCGAAACGCAAACCCCTGCGGAGAAACGGTAGTTAAGATAACAAACCGGTCAGGAAAATTAAACACCTCTGATTAGCCTGCAGTGGAAAAAATAATACAGGAGCGGAGCTGTTTTTCCTTCTTCTCGTGCAGGAGTCTTGTTGTCGACGTGGCGGGGTGAAGCGGCCGTACAGGAAATGAGCTTTTTGTGAAAGTCACATCTGAACACGGTTACAACATTTCAACACCGCAAAAGCTTGCGAGGGGCCAAGAGAAAGAGCTTGCGAGATGATCTACAAGTTGGTGTAGTCATTTGGTTTGGCTTTCTGCCACCAGAGGGCAGGTTTTTTTTTTCCCCCCTCGGGAGGATTCTCTCAACCATTAACCGAACGTTCCAGATCCAATCCCACTAATTTCATATTGCTTTTTTTGTTTTGCCGTCATGGTTAACTTTTCACGTCAGACAAAGTCAAACATACAGAAGGTTGCTTGGGCTTTGGGGAGGTTTTTAGAGCAGGTGTCCGTGAGCTCATACGCTCAGGCGCTGGTGTTAAATGTCTGTGTCTGAGTGTCTCGCTCTGGAGGCTCCTTACAAATGATTTTAGAGGATTTACAAATTATACACACGTCCTAACGAGCATTGGGATCTGTGGTGCATTAGTATCTCATAAAGCAATGTTATTTTTGGTCCACACGGAGTCCGACACCTCGTACGGTCCTTTCCACATCGTTCACTTTGTCGGAAAGCTAGATTTTTCTTCTCCCTAACCTCTTTTGTGCTTATAGAGTTACAGGTATGGCTTGGATTTTCCACTGTTTTCCTTTTACTGATCAAGTGCTAGTTTAATCAGGCAGCTGTTTAGGTAGGATGATGAATTGTGGGGCACCAAAAAAATAAAAAAATAAAAAAAATCTTCCTGAACTCAAGCAAAGTAGTATGTGCCAGAGCTCGGTTTGCCCTCAGATCCCTGCATGAGCGCAATTAAAACTATTTTTAATGCTGCGCTGGTTTTTCCAAGCCAGGGCGCCTGCTTAGGGACGGCATTTTTTTTTTTTTTTTTTTACCGTGGAGAACTCCATATTATGCGCTGTTACTCTCTGACTTTATTTGCTTTGACAAGATTTTATTTCGTGGGTCAAGTTCAAAGAATCTCTCCCCTCTCGCTCATAATCCCTGGTTCTGAAAAAACCCCGAGAAAGAAAAAAGAAAAAGGACAAGAAATATGCAGAGGTTATTTTCACCCTGAAGGAATGAATCAGGAGAGAGAGAGAGAGAGAGAGAGAGAGAGAGAGAGAGAGAAGAGGCTGATTGAAAGCATTTAACTCTTTGTAGGCCAGAAGGGTAATAATTTTGAAGAAATAAACCCAGATTGCGAACATCATCGAGCTCAGACGTGATTTGAACTCCACATGTTCGAACTGTAAAAAAAAAACAAAAAAAAAACCACAAGTATTTTGTTCATGCAGCAAAAACAGATGTGTCTCTGAGAAAGAAAGCAAGAAAGAAAAAAGAGCTACTGGACTCATGCGGCTGCCGAAGTATTTTTCTCAGACTGCTCCGACCCCGGTTCCACACAGCGCGCGTTTACGTCTGAGAATTAATGTGTTGCTTACACAAAATGAACTTTGTTTAATTCAGAACTTTGTCAAAAACGTGACGCTGGGGGTTCATCGTCAAACAATACTAAATTTTTCTTCTATGAAAAAGTCGACATGACAAAAAAAAAGTATAAAAAAAGTGGTATAAGAGAAATTAAACAAGTGGGAATTACGCTGTTGTAGGAAAATAACCCGCGTCACGGTGCTAACAGGAGCTCCATCACCGCGGATTTTATAGCTTACGTATAACGATGCTGCTGATTCACCAGAACTTTAACAAGCTAATGAAATCCCGTAGCCTCCAGTTTAGCGTTGTGCGCTCCTTCCTTCATGTGTGGGTTTTGTTACGCCGTTTGCACAATGCTAAATTGTACCACTTTGCTAATCGAACGCATCTGGGGTAAAGGAGTCTCTTTTTTTTGTTTTGTTTGTTTTTTTCCTGAACAGCTTGTTTATAAAAAGGTCATTTTCATCTTTGCCCTCTGTAGCGTCTCTTTCTTGCTTTAAATGATGTGATCTTCAGACTCGTCTAAAATGAAGACTTTAAAAATTTATATGCAGGCGGGTTTTTTTTCTTTTTTCTTTCCTTCCAAAAGCACAGACTCTGGCGACATATCCAGGATGATTAACAGCTCATCAGCTCATGCGTACTTAGCACTCATGCTAACCCTTCCTGAAGGCGAGCACAGAAGCTCAGAAACATTCGTCCACTTTGGGATTTCTCGTGAAGGCGGATTTTAACGAATAGTTGTGGATTTAATGCGTCATGTCTCATAAAACTGTACAACCCCCCCCACCCCCCACTCTCACTCACTCACTCACTCTCTCTCTCTCTCTCTCTCTCACTCTCTCTCTCTCTGGTGGATTTTGTTCTCCACAAGCCGACGTTCGCTGATCGAGTCCAGACTGGGTTTTTTTTCCCCTTCCAAAATTCACGACGAACGGTTTTAATCATCAGCTGCACCTCTAAAGTTTCGGAGAAAGAAAGCAGGAGTGGAAATTACCGAGACGACGTTTTGTGTTTTTGCATCGTAATGACTCGGTGACTCAGATGCTGATGTTTTGTGTTTATTTGCCGAACATATCCGGCGGTTCTGTACTAAATGAACACACTGATTCAGACTGAAATAATTAGCGGACCTGGTGGTGAGGTGGATTTGAACGAAACGCTGGTGCCCATTAGCGATTTTCACCGGAGAAAGCGGAACTTTCCAAGAATCGCTCATTATTTAATTCTTAATTATTTAATTATTTAATTTGACATGCGCTTGCGTATTTTTTGGAAAACCAAGAGAAAGCCATAAGGTCTCTAAATCACGAGCATTTCAGTTCTTCGCTTTACTTCAGCTCCAGCTCATCACCGTGACATCATCTCGGTTTGTTTTCCTCCATGGGTTAAACTGGATAATTCCGCGAGGTCCACAGCAACCAAAGTGACTTTTCTTCATTTTTATTTTAAGTTCACGATCTCGTTGTTGTCTCATGTACGTGCCTTGAAAATGAATTTACAATGTAGTCCTTGACACCTTTAATGTTTTTTGCACAGATTGTACATAAAGAATTTTCTTTTCTTTTTTTTTTTAAATAAAAAAACTTGGATTTGATTGGTGGTGAGTCTGTGGTGCTTAAACTTCCGAATAAAACCCAGACATAGAGTATAACTTTAACACACAATAATCTACATTCAGAATCACATTCTTTATTTCCAAGATTTTTAATCATGGAACTGTTTTAGTGACTTTCTCAATAGCTTTCCAATGCGGCTAGTTTGCTTTAGCTTGTTTGCTGTGAAGCTAGTAAGTACATTAAATTGTTAGCTATAATGCTAGCTTACAGTTAGGCTCTTGGCTATGATGCTAGGTCCTGGGTTGGTCTGCTAATCATTATGTTTGTTCATAAGCAAGACTTAGGCTGTGTTCCAATATCCATACTTTCATGAGCACATTTACACGTAGTACACAGTCCGCACTCACTAAGTGAGCAGATTTCAGTAGGTAAGTGTTGTTCCAAATCACCTCCTCCATGGTGCACTTACCGGAAATTATGATCACGACTGCCGCCGCGGTTCGTCGTCCTGCCAAAAATCATCCCTGACTTTGAACAGCGAACAGATTTTTAACCCTTCACAGATCTCTAGCTTGCAAAATGACTCCGCTAATGCAGGCTGTGTGTAAAATCTGTTCCGGCAGCCATTTTTCTTTTATTTTTCGAGCCAAGTCGCGTCCACCTCTTCCGCTACATAGCTAAGATGGCGGCCGTTCAGTGTGAAAAGTGTACATTGTTCCACACTCCAAGATTTGACCGTTATGTGGGCGCCATCCGGGTCCTTTCAGTACACTTATTTTCACCGCAATTGTAATGGGAACGCCCTGCGGACTCAAACTAAGCATAGTAAGTACAGAAAGTATGGATATTGGAACGCAGCATTAGACTACTAGTTGTCATGCTAGCTGATCATTAGACTGCTATTTATCATTTTAGCTGCTCGGTAGACTGCTAGTTTTCATGCTAGCTGATCAATGGACTTCTAGTTATGTTAACTGATCATTGGACTGCTAGTTATCATGTTAGCTGATAACAGGACTGCTAGTTATCATGTTAGCTGATGACAGGACTGCTAGTTATCATGTTAGCTGATTGTTAGACTGCTATTTATCATGTTAGCTGATAATTAGACTGCTAGTTATCATGTTAGCTGATCATTAGACTGCTAGTTATCATGTTAGCTGATCACAGGACTGCTATTTATCATGTTAGCTGCTCATTAGACTGCTAGTTATCATGTTAGCTGCTCATTAGACTGCTAGTTATCATGTTAGCTGATCACAGGACTGCTATTTATCATGTTAGCTGATAATTAGACTGCTAGTTATCA
>JAQLOM010000020.1:14236993-14249049 GCA_030068315.1 Chrysichthys thysi
AGGTAACTGATGTGAGGTAACTGATGTGAGGTAACTGATGTGAGGTAACAGATGTGAGATAACTGATGTAAGGTAACTGATGTGAGGTAACTGATGTGAGATAACTGATGTAAGGTAACTGATGTGAGGTAGCTGATGTGAGGTAACAGATGTGAGGTAACTGATGTAAGGTAACTGATGTGAGATTACAGATGTGAGGTAACAGATGTGAGGTAACTGATGTGAGATAACTGATGTAAGGTAACTGATGTGAGGTAGCTGATGTGAGGTAACAGATGTGAGGTAACTGATGTAAGGTAACTGATGTGAGATTACAGATGTGAGGTAACAGATGTGAGGTAACTGATGTGAGGTAACAGATGTGAGGTAACTGATGTGAGGTAACAGATGTGAGGTAACCTATGTAAGGTAACAGATGTAAGGTTGCGGAAACACATATTTTGAATTTTAAAATTTTTACATATTTCATTGCTTTCTATCATTAATAAAAGTATTCATTACACCCTTCCAGTGTTTCCAAAGTCACATTCTGGACTTCAGGGAAGTGTGTTTAGTGCATTTTATTAAACACACATTCACTGTGTGTTTCATGTTTAAATCCCTCCCTCTAGTGGTGACACATGAGAGAGTCCAGCTGAAGAAGTGGATTAAAGGCTGAAGAAAAATTCCTGATTAGACTAATTCTACCATCTACCTAATCACAGCTATAAAATAGATAGATAGATAGATAGATAGATAGATAGATAGATAGATAGATAGATAGATAGATAGATAGATAGATAGATAGAGTCATCATGCCAAAAGAGTTAAAAATATCATTTCTAAGGATGAAAAAGAAGGGTTTAGTTCTGGTTTTACTGCCAGTGGGACACAGTGAGAGTCAGGTTGCTTCCATGCTAAAAATGTCAAAGATGTTCATAAGAGCAAAGTCAAGCAGCAGACACTGGGGATGATCGTCAACTCCTTTGAATGTCACTCAACAACTGCAGGATGATATCAAGTGACCTACAAAAAGAACAGCAAATAGCACCAGGGGTTATGTGTAGAACAAGGACGGTTTGAAACAGGCTTCTCTGGGCAGGCTGAAGTCATGCAAAGCTAGAAAAGCTCTTCATCAGTGAGAAGCAAAGAAGAGCCAGGCGGAGGTTTGCTAAAGACCCTAAGGATTGGAGCAAAAATGAGTGGAGTAAGGTCATTTTCTCTGAGTCCAATTTTCAGCTTTTCTTATCACTTGGTCATTTAACAATTAGACATATACCCAGATCTGCCTACAAGCCACTGTGTCTCACACCCCCTGTGAAACTTGGTGGAGGATCAGTGATTATCTGGGGCTTCAGCAAGGCTGGAATGGGGCAGATTTTTGGATTCTGAAGGACAAATGAATCAAACCACATACAAGGTTATCCTGGAACAAAACTTGCTTCCTTCTGCTCTGACAATGTGCCCTAACATTGAGGTCCAGGCCATCCAGGTCAATCGAAGTGTGAATGAAGGACCCCAAGATCAAGATCTTGTCATGGCCAATCTCCACATGTGAATTGCACTGAAAACCTCTGAAATGTGATGAAGAGGAAGATGGATGGTCACAAGCCATCAAACAATGCTGAGCTGATTGAATTTTTGCACCAACAGCAGCATGAAAGATTGATGGAGAGCATGCCAAGGCAGCACGGAAGCTGTGATTAAATGTCAGGGTTATTCCACCAAATACTTATTTCTGAGCTCGTCCAAACATTAGTAAAATTCAAACATTAGTATTTTGTTTAAAATTGAATATGGGCTTGATTTCTATGCATTATCCAAGGTCTGGAAACACTGCATCTTTTTTTATTTTGACCAGTTGTCATTTTTGTGTTGCAGGTCTTCTGCAATTAAATGCACCAATACAAAATAAATAAATAAATAAATAAATAAATAAATAAATAAATAAATAAATATACTCCCTGTGTGACAATATTTTTATGTGGAATTGAGGGAATGTTTTCAGTAGTGGGCGGCACGGTGGTGTGGTGATTAACTGTTACCTCACAACAAGAAGGTCCTGGGGTCGACCTGGGTGCCTTTCTGTGTGGAGTTTGCATGTTCTCCCCGTGTCCGTGTGGGTTTCTTCTGGGTACTCCGGTTTTCTCCCACAGTCCAAAGACATGCACAGAGGGGATTAGGATAATTGGGGACTCTAAATTGCCTGTGAATGTGAATCATTGTCTGCTTCTGTGTGTCACCCTGCGGTGGATTGGTGACCTGCTCAGGGTGTACCCCGTCTGTCGACTGTCTCGACTGAGTCCTCGGACCGATGTTGCGGTGCGTGTGGTCCCACGTTTCTTCAGTTCCCTGATCACAACTTTAGTTCCTACCTGTGATTAGTTCCTGTTCACTGTTTGACCTAAAAATTGAAGATAAACTTAAGAGCATGGTTTCATCTTCTCCTGTCATATACTGTACAACCTCTACGTAAAGAGCTGTGTAGAGATGTTATGGACCAAGATAAAGCTTGTAAAGGAATTAGCAGAGATCACTGGGGCCTGTAGTCAGTGTACATAGCTAGCAACGATCACCTAGTCCTGCTAATGCAATCTGAGCACGAAACTGAGTGCTCAAAACCCTGAACAGGATTAAGCACCAGATGATGATGATGAATGAGAGTTTTCAGTAGTTTATGGAAGAAAATAATAATGTTCAAATTTACAAGACATATATTTCATTTATACAACTGAGCATTTAGAGGTTAAGGGCCTTGCTCAAATGGGATTTGAATTCCCAACCTTCCAATCAGTACTCCAGCCTCTTAACCCCCTGAGATACCCCCTGCCCAATTTCATAATGCCCTGAGCTAACCCCCCAAAGTTCTGAAATACAAACCTATTACTAGTAAAATCAGAGAACTGTTCATTTTGCAGTGATCCACTTTTTCTTTTTTTACTACAGTAATTACTAGTGGGAATTAAACAGACAGATGGCATTTCCCAGCAGGAAGCACTTCCTGTAGTCTTCTGTCCAGTGCTTTGGAGGAATATTATTATTATTATTATTTATTTTTTATAATAATAATAATAATAATAATAATAATAATAATGATAATAATAATAATAATAATAATAATAATAATAATAATAATAATAATAATAATAATAATAATAATAATAATGTCCAATAATAAAACTAGTGTACATAGAAATTAGTTTTCAGATTTATACTTTTTTATACTTCTGTTGCAACTAATTTACAGAGAGAAATCCATGAAAAGCCTCGCGCGCACTAAACCCGCACTGAGATCCTGAATGATGTAGTTGAGGTTTGAGGTAGGAACCTTTGATCTCAGTTCCTGTGCGCACACGGCCTCATTTGACTGACGGACCGCGGCGTGTGTTCGGAGCGGTATGTTTGTTTAGCTAAACATTCTCCGGTTATTAGCCTTTACTTTAATCTGTGAGCAACACAGGAGTCATTACACTGAACTCAGTTAGATTTACTGCTACCTTTAAACACGCGGAAATATCACTAGATCAACTCAGAGTCAGAAAGCGTTTTATTGGGCAAATCACCTAAAAACAAGACTTGAATCCACAAAATAAAAGAAATTAAACGATTTAGAGTAATAACAGAATAAAGAGCTGATCACACACAGAGTGGGCACAGGCCACAGGAGCAGATCATTTCTTAATAAGTGTTTTTGAAAGTGACACTTTTACTCCATTGACTTTGTGCTTAAAGTGCACCGTGGCAATTCTAGCTGCTTTAGTCATCCATAAGATACAACTAGGTGATTAATTTTGTCTTGTGTTTTTAGATGGAAACATTGGGACGGAAATCTGTGACCCAGTGACCCGAGCTACCATGACACACCAGTGCACAGTCTGCCTGAAACAATTTGATTTTGTTTCAAAGCTTCGGCGGCACCAGCTCACACATTCGGGACAGAGACCCTTCACGTGTTACGTTTGCCTGAAATCTTTTCGGCAGTCAGCTCATTTAAAAGGACATCTGAAAAGCCATTCGAAGCTGAGGGAGGTCTCACTCATTGTGTCACGAGCCATTAATTCTCAGATATCCTTCACCAAAACAGAGGAGCATCACAGCAAACATGTTGGAGCTCGGATTTCAGAGGAAGGAGACGCCGATGAGGAAGATATGTGGCACGGTTCGGTTCAGACACGTGACGGGGGTGAATTTGGACATCAGATCGATGAGACGGGCGAGCGGAAACATGCTAAATACCTGATAACTGATAATGCACAGATGTGTGACTTTGCACAGGGGAATTACTACAGGTTTGAAGACTTGCACCTTGAAGAAAGCTTTCAAAACCCCCAGTATTCTGAGTGCACTAAAATTCTGCCCAATTCATCCAACAATACCCAGTCCAGTGTCCAAAAACAAGAACACCTGGGAACAGTTTATACTACAGAAGACACGCACGAACCGGATTCGTTCATGTCAAAGATGACCAATCAGCACCAGTGTTCGGTGTGTCTGAAATCTTTTTCTGCACCATCAAAGCTTAAACGTCACGTTTTAATTCACAGCAGTCTTAGACCGTTTTGCTGTGATCTCTGCCCTAAAGCTTTCCGACAGCTCGCACACTTAAAAATGCACCTGTCCACACATTTCTCACAGAGACAAAACAAAGCAAAAGAGGCTGTTCCTGGAGACAGGGTTTCTCAGAATCCAAGTCATCCACCGGATACCATGAATACACTGGTGTATCATTCTAAACCTTTAAACAGACAGTGGGCAGAAGAAGCTAGAGATCTTGTGACGGAGCTAAGTGTATCAGGAAATGTTGACACAGAGCCACTCCCTAAAAACGAGAAAAGTGCAGAGAGATTAAATGTTGCAGAAAATTGGACTACAAGCAAAGCCAGGCATGAATGCTCAGTGTGCCGCAAGTGTTTCAGCGCCCCGTCAAAGCTGAGAAGACATTGTCTCATTCACACAGGTCAGAGACCGTTTCAGTGTTCTTTATGCTGCCGTGCATTTAGGCAGCTTTCTCACCTCAAAGCACACCACAGTGTTCACACCGTTCCCAGAAAGACGTCACCTTCCTCAGTTCAGAAGCACAGATCCATCCAGCCTCAGCCTTGTACGAGTCGCGCATCCAAGGCCAGGATAAGGCGCTTTGTACACATCAGCCTTGCTAGGAAGTTCAGATCTGCAAAACAGAAACTGAAAATGTCTGCTGCACTTTTGAGTTTGTCACCTGATGCAAGGATCATGATCGATGAGAATATTTCAGACTCTGGTGCCATCAAGTCCCCGCTAGACCAAGACAACTGTAGACAAGGCTACTCTTGCTGTGTGTGTTCAAAACACTTCAACGCTCCTTCCAAACTTCGACGCCACATCTTGATTCACACAGGACAGAGACCTTTCAGGTGCTCAGTTTGCTTTAGAGGCTTCAGACAGAAATCTCACTTGAAAGTTCATAAGTGTAAAGGAGGAAGCAGAGGAACGTTTCAGTCCAGCATAAGTGGGGTCCATCTGAGAGCCCCTGATAATGCCAGCTCTAATGTGAGCCTCAAAATGGGGGATGAGACTGGCAGGACGAATTTCATATCCAGCAGTGGAACAGGAGGCAGCCATGTTTGCTCACCCAGCATTGGACTTTCATCCAAACGTATCCCAGAAGACAGTGGTGATCTCGCATCTCTTTCTTACAAAGCCATATCCAGGCCTCAGGATGACCTAAATCAGACTAAAGAATCTGGGAACCAGTGCACAGTATGCTTCAAAATCTTTGACTTCCCTTCGAAGCTTTCTAGGCATCTCCTCATCCACATGGACATCAAGCCGTTCAAGTGTAGCATCTGCAGCAAGTCCTTCAGGCAGCTGTGCCACCTACAGAGCCACTCCAAGGTGCACATGGTTAGAAAGAACATGCTCTGCCAGGGACCCAACAAGAAAGGGATGGGAACCTCCATTCCAGAGACATCAGAGACTTTCAGTGAAGCAAATAAGCGTACAAGAGAGGCTGGAGAACTTCCACTGGCACAGAGACCCGATCCATACTGTAACAGTCAAAATATGAAAATGGTTAATCATTCTTCATGTTCTCATTCCATAAATGTCGATGAATTCACACCGAATGTCAAGCGCACCAGCTCTCCAGTGAAAGTACATGAAGGTGAGGAGTTTTCCATCCAAATGAAGAGGAATGCAAACCAGTGCATCTTCTGTCTAAAGACTTTTGATTTTCCATCAAAGCTTTCCAGACATTTGCTGGTCCACACCGGGATCAGGCCTTATGAATGTCACGTTTGTTGTAAGTCCTTTAAGCAGCTCAGCCATCTTCATTGTCACCAATGGGTCCACAATAGAAAACATAGCAATGAGATCAATGCTAGCGTGGTGAAACACCAGAGTCCTGTCTCCACTTGTGGGCCCACCGTGCCTGATGAAGCTAACGTTTATCAAGAGAGTTCTGAAAGTTTAAGCATGGTAAATCAAGGCCATGATGGATCCACTGTGCAGACCCTCCATCAGAAATGGATTTCTAACGACAGCAGCTGTAGTCCTTCTGATTCAGGTCATGGTGAGAGCAAGGTCAAGTCTGAGACTGATCTTCTAGTGGATAAGTCTGTTTATCCTACCATAAAATGTGATTCTGATCCACCTGGGGCTGATACCACTTCAAGTACAATACTTTACCCATATTTGGATCAACAAGGTGGGAAATTGGACAGCAAGGATTTTAAATGCTGTTTGAACAGAACAGGTGAAGCTCATCCATCTGTTTGTGCTGAAAAGACTACCAGAATTTCAGTTTGGAATACGGTGGAGGAACAAGAAATGGTTGAAACTGAAGATCCTGGTCCTCTTTCCCAGACTGAGAAGATCGAGAGGACAAGTCTGCACCATCCCCCATTTGGTATTCATGAGGACTCTGCCCAGAGATCTCCAACTATGCCTGATTTTTACGAACTCCAGCTGATTCGTCACAACCAAGATTCCAAAAATGGCGAATGTCACAATCAGCACCTGACAGAACCTCCAAATGACCTGCCAATATGTCCGTCCTGCAGCCAGTGCTTTGATTCATTGCAAAAACTTAATGCACACATTTGTCCAGTGTATAGTCCTAAACAGAGACTCTCAAAGTCCTACCAGTGTGCTGTGTGCTTCAAAAGCTTTGAAGCACCATCCAAGTTGAAGAGACACTATGTGATACACACAGGACAGCGGCCGTATCGCTGTAACGTTTGTGACAAAGACTTCACCCAGTCAAGTCATCTCAAAACACACATGTTGTCCCACAGGTAGCTGACAAACCTGCAGCAGCCCCAGAGTGTCTCTGTGGAGCTTCTCACGTTCTCCCACTGTCCATGGCTGTCCTACAGCTTCTAGACTTTCCAGAAACTTTTGGATAGGTGGATTTGTGAAGCTAAATTGTGATGGGATTCAGATCCACGATCATCCTGACCAAAATAAGGAGAAGTAGCACAAATGTTTTTGCTGTATGCCTTCATCACCTAAACCTGAAGTGCTTCTGTAGCTGTTCCTGTAAAATTATTTCCTAGACCTTCTCGATTATGCTAAAAAAAAACAAAAAACATAATCACGAATATATTTATTGCCAATATTAAGATCGTGATTTTTACCACAGTTGCTCTTCACTGTGGAAACATTGTGCGGAGGCCGTTTGGACCGTGAACGCCTTTTGATGGCATTTAGGGAGGGGTACAGTGTGCTGATCTGGATGTACTGAGCAGGATAAAGTAGGGCATCGTGTCAATATGAGATACAAACATATCATCCCCCCTCCAGTTATCATTTTTTCGTCATTGTAAGAATCCCTGATCATAATCGTGGTTAGTATTTGATTAACTTGCACAGCTCTGTTATTTCCTAAACTTATGTGTTTGGAAAGGCAAAGAGGCAAATGATTAAAACAGCAAAGAATGTAGTTTTTTGGTATTTGAAATGAATTAAAACAAGTGTTATTATTTTTACAATTATATTATTATAATTATATTCGAATATTATTATTATTATATTTACAATTATTTTTTTAGTTTTAATAATATTAATATAACATTTGTACATCTTTAAATAATTCATAGTAAACATAAAGCATGTAAAGGATAACGAGGGCGTTGGCGCGTGTGCTGTTGCTGCGGGCAGTGAGGGTTCACCGAATTTACAAAAAGCAAAAAGGAGTTAGAGCTGCTATTGTGCTGGAAAAAGTCAGTATTGTTCTACACCAGATCTTGATTCGGTCAACACTTACTGCTTTCCTTCAATAAAAACATTTTGTTGGACATATTATTGATTAACATTTTTTTTTTTTTTTTGAGAAGTAATTTGCTACGTTTGATATAATTAGAAGAAATGTTGTTTAATACGTGATGAAGGTAAATGAGTTTTTAACCTGTTAATAATCTAATGACTGTTAATGTAAATTATCTGATAATTTATTACATTACAAGGTTCTCTGTTTTCTTAATTCTCTTTAATGCTTTGAAGTACTAAAATTGTAAATTCTGCCATTTTATATTTTGTAACCGTGATTTAAAAACTTTGTAAAACAGTGCTTAACGTTCGGAATGTTGCTAGTAAAAATAGTTACTAGTTTACTGTTCTCTTTATTTATGATTGCACTTTGTCATGTTCAACTCAGCTTTAGAATTAATAACAGGGTCCATATGGTTACATGACAGAAATGAATAAATGAACAGTTGAGTATCACTTCTTGGTCCTACACTGATTGTTCCATATATTCACACGTAGATCTTCCTGTGTAATTTAGTCCATGTGCACTAGGTGGTGCCACTTGTCCATGTATGAGAGGACAGAGCCTGCTGGGCATGACCCGCCTTACAGGAAGTGTGTGGTCATTGGACACAGTGTCCAGATCTCATCCTCCACCTTTGTGATAAATAAAAAGTGTTTGAGTAAAAAAAAAAAAATATATATATATATATACACACACACACACACACACACACTTGCATGAGTATATATGGAAGTGTGTGCATGTGTGTGTATAAAAACAGGGTTTTATGATGTGGAACAGGAATACAGTACAGAGAACTGATATGTGATCAGCCAATCAAAACCCTTTTTAGAAAGACCTGACCTTAACCCCAGTCAGGTGTCTAATTTTAGGCCAATATCCAATCTCCCCTTTATCTCCGAGATCATAGAAAAGGCAGTGACACAGTGGTTTTGCGTGTACCTACGTAGTAATAACATTCATGAGCTGGTTTAGCCCAGAGTCAGCACTGGTTAAAGAGCTAAATGACCTCCTACTGGTCTCTGATCAGGGTCGCGTCTCCCTGCTTGTGTTACGAGACCTTAGTGACGCCACTGATCGTGCCGAACTGCTTGATAGATTAGAGAATGATGTTTACGATCCTATCAGCAGTTCTGTATGTCCACTCTTCTATAGCTGTATACATCAGCTTTCCTAAAACATTATTAACGTTATGTTATTAATAAACTAAATGAATCAGCAATTTCTTAGCAATTAAACACAGAGTTATCACAAGTCCTGGGTAGTCTGTTGTTTTATTATTATTTATAAAGCAATAAATATCCAAATACGTCAATGGACAACAAAAACCACACTTTGGTGTAAACATAATATACACTGACGGAAACGTAACACGTAGAGGCGTTTAAGCAGTTCTTAGTTGTTATCTAACTCGGGTCAAAATAGTCCACTTTTACACTGAGGACCTGCTTTGTTCACCATTCTGAAAGGAAATTAGGTCTAAGCTTTAACTTGATGTGTTATTTCGTGGAGGTGACTGGTCATGGAGGAAGTGGACGCCGAGTGCATGGACACTAGTGGGATTCGGGGTTCCTGTGGTATTTAGAAGCACTTCCTGTGCACGATGGAAGGTCCAGCTTCATCGTATTCCTGTTTACTGATCCACATCTGCTGGAAGGTGGAGAGCGATGCCAGAATCGATCCTCCGATCCACACTGAATATTTACGCTCTGGAGGAGCAATGATCTGTGAACAAACATCCGAACACAGAGCAGTTCTCAAAACTGATCTACAGAAGTGTGTGCATGAGGTGACAGGAGCACGCTGTACTATACAGAGGCCATGCTGATGGCACAGCTAGCAAACTAAGCTGCATGTCTTGATAGCTTGCTAACATTTCACAAGCTGATCCTGTTAATAAATAGAAGAGACCTGAAAGTGATTCTAAACACAGGACTGTTGTTGTCATTTTTGGAGTCTAACTCCAGACACGGTCTTTTAAGCAATGATGCAGCTGAAGTTAGCCAGAAGTAGCAGATGTTAGCTGGTGATGCTTGGTTTTACAGTTGTTAGCATAAAAATCAGACATTATGTAAAGTTTACAGCTGGCTTGCAAAATTGTTATGTTATTATAGAAATCAATCATAGATCCTGCTGGAATTTAACACAGTGTATCCTGAATGTAGTCTGTATAAAGTGATTAAAAGTCATTTGTACCTTGATCTTCATGGTGCTGGGGGCAAGAGCGGTGATTTCCTTCTGCATGCGATCAGCAATACCAGGGTACATCGTTGTCCCACCAGAAAGGACGTTATTAGCGTAAAGGTCTTTACGGATATCAATGTCGCACTTCATGATGCTGTTGTAGGTCGTCTCATGGATACCAGCCGACTCCATACCTGTAAAATACACAAGTGGAATCGTCCCATTCTGGAAGCGTCTCAGATACTGGTGTGTGTCTATAAAACCTTCAGTTAATCATGAAAAAAAACCCACCATTGTGTTTGCTGTGACTCACCGATGAATGATGGCTGGAAGAGCGTCTCAGGGCAGCGGAACCTCTCGTTCCCGATGGTGATCACCTGACCATCAGGCAACTCGTACGATTTCTCCAAAGATGAGGAGGAAGCAGCAGTGGCCATCTCATTCTCAAAGTCCAGAGCAACGTAGCACAGTTTCTCTTTAATGTCCCTCACGATCTCACGCTCAGCTGTTCAGGAAAAAACAAAACATCCAATCAAAGCATAGCGATCTTTAGGCTGAGTGTTACTTATGTGTGATCAGTGTATAACGCGGTGTACCGGTGGTGACGAAAGAGTAGCCTCGCTCTGTCAGGATCTTCATCAGGTAATCTGTGAGATCGCGCCCAGCTAGATCCAGACGCATGATGGCGTGGGGTAGAGCATAACCTTCGTAAATAGGAACGTTATGCGTCACACCGTCACCGGAGTCCAGCACAATACCTGGAAAAGGCACAAGGATTAGGCTTAAGCAGTTAATGCTAAAGAGATGACCTGAGACACATCTGCAAAAGAATACAGATGTTGAAGTTAAAATCCTCACCAGTGGTTCTGCCAGAGGCGTACAGCGAGAGCACGGCCTGAATGGCCACGTACATCGCAGGAACGTTAAACGTCTCGAACATGATCTGAATGAAGACGATAGGAGAGTATTATTTACGAGTCTGGACTTTTTATACATCTTACACACTTTAGACAGTTCAGATGAGAGTCTCTCTCTCTCTCTCTCTCTCTCTCTCTGACCTGGGTCATTTTCTCTCGGTTCGCTTTCGGGTTGAGTGGCGCCTCAGTGAGCAGAGTGGGATGTTCCTCAGGAGCCACCCTCAGCTCATTGTAGAAGGTGTGGTGCCAGATCTTCTCCATGTCGTCCCAGTTGGTGATGATGCCATGCTCGATGGGGTACTTCAGTGTCAGGATGCCTCGTTTGCTCTGAGCTTCATCACCTACATATGAGTCCTTCTGCCCCATGCCCACCATCACACCCTACAGAGGGACACACACCGTCACCGTGTGGCTCAATACTGAACTTTCAGGATTCCACAGCTTTAAACCCTTAACTTTCAGATCCTTCATGTGTCCTAAATAATACTATAAAAGCCTTGTGAACTAAATAGGAAAGGAAATAAAGGCTTCGCAGTGTGTTGTGAGCACGGAGTGATATTTGACCTGATGACGCGGCCGGCCCACGATGGAGGGGAACACGGCGCGAGGAGCATCGTCTCCGGCAAATCCGGCTTTCACCAGTCCAGAGCCGTTATCACACACCAGAGCAGTGGTTTCTTCATCATCACACATGGTGTCAGCTGGGTTTCTACACACACACACAC
>JAQLOM010000021.1:168695-180414 GCA_030068315.1 Chrysichthys thysi
CAGCTGTGGAGGAGATAAAGAAAAAACTGAGAGAGGAGCAGAAACGAGTGAGAGATGAGGTGAGAGGGAGAGGGGGGGGTTGTTGACAGGGGGGAACACAACACAACAATTTAACATGTTGTTGTGTTTGTGTTTTAGAGACATAAAGAATACCTGAAGATGCTGAAGGAGAGAAAGGAGGCACTCGGTAGTGTGTGTGTGTGTGTGTGTGTGTGTGTGTGTGTGTGTGTGTGTGTGTGTGTGTACGTCTGTTTCATTCCTTTCAGATCTGAATGTTTCCCGTTCACCCCTTTAATGTTGTTCTTTGATGTTTGTTTGTAGAAGATGCTGATGAACTCGATGATGTCATCACCTCGACCACAGAGTCGGTGCAGTACAATCACCCCAACCACACCGTTACCGTGACAACCATCAGCGACCTCGACCTATCTGGAGCTCGACTGCTGGAGTCTCTGAGCAATCCTGTGAGGATTTAGACCAGTGCATTATGGGTGTTCTCCACCTGCTGGGTTACATGATGGTGATGATGATGATGATGATGATGATTGAGGTGTGTTTATGGTGCAGCAGGCAGCAGGAGTGAGTGGTGATGAAGGTGGTGATGATGAGAGAGGTGCTGAAGAAAAGAAAGTAGAAGCGTTACCCAGGAAAGCTGGAAATCCTCTCCTGTCTAAAAAGTAACACGCGCTTCACCTCCTCCTTTCAGTTCACTTCCACTTTCTTTTGGGTCTTCTCTGTTCCTTGAGATGTTTGATCCTCTCTCGTAATCTTACTGAACTGTCTTATGTTTGTTCTTGGTGCGTTATTGTGCATCTTTGTGATCTTTCCCTTTGATCTTTTTTCGCTTATACATACTTCTTTTACTTTTCTTTCTTTCCTTTCCTTAAACCCTTCTCTCTCTCTCTGTCTGTAGGATCCAGTCTCTGACAGCGTCTCTCCACTCTTTCACCCAACAAAAAAAGAAGAGAAAAAGTAAAATGGATGGGCGGAGTCAACAGGGGGACAGGAAGTCGTCGGTTGCCGTGGGCAACAAGCACCGCCTTGGCAGAACAACAAAGAAGCAGCGTCGCAGGAGAACGGGCAGGAAGGGGCGGAGTCAGGACTGAGGCGTTCCTGAAGGTCTTCATGATTCAACAACAAATGCAACATTAAACATAAAGGAAAACTAATTTGTCACTTTGTTTTACATAACGTTAAAAATATCACAAAAGAGTCTGTAGAACCATGAGAGCGCTTCCTCGATCCTGGAATCCACTTCACCACATGGGGCTGCTCTCCCAGAACCCTCCATGTGGATCTAGAGCCCGTGGTTCTGCTCTGGAATAACCGGGGCAGCTCTAGAACCTGCTCCCTCCTGATGTCTGCACCATCCAATCACAGAGAAGGAGGAGGACCGTTCATGCGTTGCTTAATACCGGTCCAGTCATGTGAGGTCTGGGATACGGCCCTGGGGCGTGGCTAGTTGTCACGGTAACTAGGGAAGCTTTTTATGATGGCGTTGTTTCGATGACATCATGTTGTTACCCGTCTTCACGTTATACAGAACAATGTCCGAAGGAAACGCACGTGATATAACCTTAATCACCTGGATCAGGTGTGTCGAGGGCATCTCGCTGAGGTGTGTGTGTGAGGTTTGTATAGTGTTTTGAATCATACACTCAGTCACAACAATCTACACACATTTCAGAGTGATATGATCTCACACAAACGTGTGTAATAATAATATTATTATTATTATTATTATTATTAATAATAACAATAATAATAAATGCTCCATGAAGGTGTGTCCTGTTTTAGAACTGATTGAATAAAACACAGATGATTTTCTGCCTCACATTTATACACTTCATACTATTTTTTTAAATAAAAGTCATGTTGACAGTCCACTCTTTTCTACAGATGCATTATTTAGTCCAGAATAAATAACCATTATAAATTACTGTAATATAAAAAAAAAATAATAATCCTAGACGTATGTTTAACGTATAATCCTGTTAAATTGATATTAAAGTCATAGCTGTGTACTATCAGTGGAAAACCTATCATATGTGCCGGGGGGCAGCATGTACCATCTGCTCGCCGGCTCATGTCACTTTCTGATATCTAATACTGACCTCAGGTCTGCGATGGCAGCCATTTTGGCTCCTCACTCTATGCGCACTGTAATTACAAGTAAATTGGAATCGGATCCAAAATGGTGGATAATGGTGACCCAGTTGCCTCTATTGTTGTTGTGGCCAATGGAACACGTGTGAGAATGAGTAACTGAGAAAGAGACATGCTGCTGTCACTCACTCTCTCTCTCTCTCTCTCTCTCTCTCTCTCTCTCTCTCTCTTTCTTTCACACACACAGACACAAACACACACTCAGAGAGACAGCAGCAGGTAAGGCCTGGATACAGCCTGGGAATATTTTGTTGTTGAAGATTAAATCTTATGATTTTCACTTTGTGGTTGCTGTACTGCAGAAACAAGTGTGTGTGCAGTGTGTATAGCGTTTCACTGTTTTCACTGAGTGGTTATAGTGCACTGTGACATGTAACCTGATAAATGTCTTACTAAAGGACATATGATGATGCTTATTATTATTATTAGGAATATATAACATTAGTAATATGTATAGGGTCACAAACATCTGACATTACGGACATATGTGACATTATGAATAATCTAACTACGTGTATGTAACATAAAGGTGATGTAAATGACCAATATTTAACATTATGAACATCTATCTTAATGAGCATACATTAGGAATATATTCATTTTGTTAAAAGAATATAATTATTAATAATAATAATAATAATAATATTAATAATAGTTAGATTTTCACCGAAAGGCATGATGAGGGTAATTTCCAAACTACTTACATAAATGATGTGATTTTCAAAGTCAGAACGTAAAAAAAAAAATTGTTATATTGATGTGTGCAGTTTGTTCATGATCAGTGTTTAAGGTTTATTTTGTTGTCAAATGGCCAAACATGCAAAATAAATCATGTGACATTGGGGATCATGTGACTATTTTTAAGGGGATTTATGAAGTTTTGGGTGGTCTTGTGACGTATGTATGCAGTAATGTGACGTTTTTTGTGGTCATGTGACTTTTTAAAACCTGTTCTCTTTTAACTCTTAGTAGTAGGATAACGTGACTGAATTAAGTTAAGTGTTAATTAATGTATCATTTTTAAGACAGATGAAATGCATTTTGACTTTTTCATGACTTTCTTAACTGACAATATATGTTGTACACTTAATAATCTATTGTACTTGCATTTAAAGGTTAACCCTGCTCTGGTACCATGGGGTCTATGTGACCCCCAACCCTCTTTGGAGCATGTTTTTTTTTGGAAACTATCACGATTAGTGACCTTGCCTGCCATGTATTTTCTCATAATGCCTTCCTAAGTATCTGACATATGTTCGATAGTCTTTCTGATTTTTGTACCAACCCACCCCCCCCCCAAGGCCCCCACAGCAGCCACAAGCACCACACAGCGTCATCCAGGACAACACAAGAGATGCTGTATTTGTCCCAGATCAAGTGACGAGAAAACCAAATTAGTTGTGTAACCAACGCCAACAGGAACATTTTTGCCTACAGCGGGGTGAAATAAGCGCAAACTCACACATGAAGTGTTGGGCAATATTATTTGGATTTTATAACGCATTCTCATACCATATTATTTCAAGGAAAACCAAATATTGTCATAAAGTGGTGTTATTCTGCTCATACAGCATGTTTTTCTCCGTGGGGTCAAACTGACCCACAGTACTAAGAATGTGACTTTCTTCATGGTACCAGAGCAGGGTTAATGGTGCATTGTGTGTACACTGTGCACATATGTATGTGTGTGTGTTTTCTTTCTTTCGACAGTGTGAGTGTGTGTGTGTGTGTGTGTGCGCGCATTTGTGAGTGTGCTGCCCGTTACCCATCATGCCCTCCACCAGTGATGAGCTTGTGTGTCCAGAGTTCCAGCCCAACATCTTCAATTCGTCACGCTGCCATGAGTGCCTTCGTCTCAAACACCTGCACACACACGCCCCGACACACACACCTGAGCAGGTGAATGCAGTCAGCGAGAGCAGCAGCAGCAGCAGCAGAGCAGAGCATGAACTGAGCTCCAAGGTGAGAAACAGAACAGAGAACTGATGAACGGAGAAATGTGGGGATGGAAACCAGAGGTTGAATTTTTTTGGTAACTGGGGGAACATTTAGGGGAAGAAATACCACTGAGATGCTAATTTCTGGTTATTGTTAATGATCACTTGTGGCTGTCTATGTAAACAAATCATAGGGATCACAGACATGTTAAGCAATGAAAAACCTTAGAGCTAAAGAATGAGATCATGAACACGAGACAGTCGGAGAGTTCATGGTCCTTCCATGATCAGAGTATTGCAGATGGATCTCCTAGTCACGGGTGTCCAGAGCAACTTCAGCTGAACAGTTCTGCACCAGTTCATGGGTAATCCTCTCTGAAGAGACTTCTCATATTAATACAGCTTCAAGGTAAAGAGCAGCCTGGGGTGAACAAGGGTCCATTAGGTCTATTCCACCATGTTTAAAGGACACCTTCTACCTTTTATATGCTGGAAAAAATATTCTGATTCAAGCAGCCAGTCTCTAATACAAGAAGCTGGTTCCAGTAGTTCTGTGTACATTGTCATCCCAAGTTACACTTGGACAAACACACCTTCTGCTTGCTGGATTGGGTGGAACAGATCCAGACAACTCAAGTCTCCTGGAAGTTCCAGGAGTCTCCCGCATATTGATAGTAGCTCCCTGATCCCTGCAAAGTAGATAAAATAACGTTGAATCTAGAGCAAGCCTAACCCCAACCCCTAACCCTTCAGGATTCCCTCCTGAAACGACCTTTTGCAGGTTGAGATCCTAGAGCAGTTTTGCAGGTATCACTAACCTTCACACCTGGATGTGGAGGTGCAGCCCAGGATGACCCTGTGATGCTTCTAATCCAGGTACTGTGGATCCACCAGTATTTACACTAGCAGCTGGAACCTTGGAGGTGTCTCCAAGCACAAACAGACCATCAGGAGGATTGTGAACGGTGGGGTAGTTGACAAGTGTGACCTTATTACCAGAGTCCACCAAAGTGTAGTCTTGTGAACCAAAGTCCCAGCGTTCCCTAGAGCGTATAGTGCATTGGTATTGGTGTGGATAAATTCTGCCTACTTTTTTTTTGTCACGCAGAAGCAGGATGACTTACATAGCAGACGACCAATGACAGACCTTTTCCTCTGAGCCTATCATCAAACATTCATGATCCTCTCATTTCCTCAGCACCAGTGGCTTTAAGTGGAATTCTTTATTTATTACTGCAGACAGAACTGCATATCTTACCCATAAAAGCACAGTTTTCCTGTTAACAACTGGCCAAACAGAAGGGCAGAGAGGCTCCAACCTTCTGCAGAGATTCTGAAGCTTGTAACCAGAAAAGTGTACAACCCGTATCAGGCAGGTCATAACTCATGAGGCTGAGACAACCAATGGCAATTTTATTTTGGTCATCTGTAAAAAAAAAAAAAATAAGAAAAACAAATAAAGTAACCAAAAAATAACGTTTCTGTAAGGTTCTGGGAACCAAAAATTGTTAGCGGGGTCTGAGGAGCTGCTTACTGCCTGTCATGGTGGGAGACATAAGATTTTCCTCGGTCTCCACTGCACCCAGGAAACCCTTACCTGCACCATGAACCCTTATAACCCTCAAAGCAGGGCAGAGATCGAGCAGGTTTGGCGGAGAAGGTACGGATTATTCTATGGGCCCTGAGTAAAAACAAAATTTATCCAGGAGAATGAAATCATCCAGAACCTGTCTGGCGGAGACACAATACAATTAGGACTGACTCCCAATTAAAAGGTTGTCCTCATATGACCTCTTCCCTGTCTGGAGTATCTCCGTGACCTTTGCCCTGATGAGTTAAGGGTGATAATCAGCTCCCTACCCATGTAGTGTTTATGGGGCTCCTTCTGTTTATGGCATGATTCTGATTTTAACTGATTATAAAGTCAGACGTCATGTAAATTTCCTGAAAAGGTTCAAGAAGGAATGTCATGATGTTCATGTCTGTGTGCCGACATTACAAATTAATGGAGGCAGATCATTTGGCTGCTCTTTTGGGAATCATTTGTAATACAGTACACATTTACAGCATGAGAAATGGGCAAAGAAAGAATGACAAAATGATGGTAAAAAAGTGAATATGAGACATAGGGAGAAAGTAAGAAAGTGTGGAACATAAATAGTGAGAAAGAAAGAGAGGAGGAGGAAAAGAGAGGGGGGTTGCAGGAGAAACAGCAGAGAAATGAAATAATGATGAAGGGAAGCAGCACCTGGGTTGGGTTACAGAGGCGTAACGCAAACCCAACCACACACACACACACACACACACACACACACACACACACACACACACACACACACACAGAGGAAATGAGTGTGTGTGGTAAAGTGCTCATATCATCAGCCGTCTTGAAGCTTTCGACACCTTTCCTTTTCATCAGTGTTGATCTGTTTGTTTGTTTATTTACACATTATTATGTTAAGCATGTTCGTCTCAATAGGACATTTGAAATAGGCTAAATAATATATAAATGTATTCTGTGAAGTAAAAAGAACATTTTGGCCTTGTTTAATCTGAAAAGTTCAGCAGTTTAGACCTGCCCCTAAAACTGTACCTGGCTAACATAGCTGTTTTGTGATTGGCTGGCGCAGGAGGACTCTGATGACGTGTCGGTGGTGAGCGGAGGCTCTCTGTGTATCCTCAGTCCTGAGTGTGACCTTTATGTGTGCGACGGAGACGAAAGCGAAGACGAAGACACCTTTAACAGGTAAGATAATAATAATAATAATTTGATTAATTAAATTTAATTAAATTGAATTTACTTACATTATCATTTTATTTTCTTACTCAATCAGTCTAAATTGCCTACAGAGAGAATAAGTTGGGGATGATTACTATTATTAATATCCTAATGTGAATTATTTGCATAACAGCTACACAAACACCATCAATAATAATGGTACTGTCCTCTCTCTCTCTCTCTCTCTCTCTCTCTCTCTCTCTCTCTCTCTCTCTCTCTCTCTCTCCAGTCAGTGTGAAGGTAACTCATCCTCCACCGGTTCCTTCACCCCTGAAGAAGAGGAAGACTTCTTCTCTCTTCCTCACAGCAGGATGACCCGTTTGGATCACCCATCGCACCGGAACAACCCCCGAATGTGGATGGAAGAAGCACGGAATCGAGACAGCTTCGCTCGCCGCTCCTCTGTCCCACATGGTAAACAACAATAATATAATAATAATAATAATATTTAGTAATAATTATTTTTAAAAAATAATCTAATTTCTTTGGAGTTTAATCATTCATATGCCGCTAATTCCAATACTTTTAGACATTAAAATGTTCAACCCTAGAGTGTTGTTATAGAATGCTAAAGGACTTTGTTACAAGATTTATCATCAAGATTTTCATTTTTATGTTGAAAATCAGGTTGAATAGAGTTACCATATATGGCCAGTGTAGGGTTACATTTTTCCAAAACACATGACCAACTTAAAAAAAGATTCAAATCATTTACAACATGCCCATATAAGGTGATGTGGGTATGTCTTGTGTCTCTACATGTAGATGCAGGTGAGTGAAAAAGTCCATATATGGAGATGTGTAGGTGTGTCATTCAGTCCATATGTGTAGATATGAGTCCTTATACAGAGACGAGGCATGTCGTTTACTCCATATATGAATGTCTCTAATTAGGAAGACACAAAACGTTCATATATGTGAGTGTGTTTTGTTAAATGAGCTAACCTGACAGTATTTCTAAGAGATGTTCAATTCAGAAATGTTCACAATCCTCACTGTTCATGCTAGCCAGCTGGGTACGACAGCTCTACAGATAAATAAATGAATAATGATGAAGACACAAGATCTGGTTACGTCCTTACACAGAGTAAGTGTTAATAACATGGAGTTAATTATTACACAGGGTGTTTCCTCAGTGCTGCATTACAGCATGTGCCACGCCAATTAGCATGTAACAATATATGATTAGCGTCACGTCGATTAGCATGTAACAATATATCAGGATGATGAGATTGTATGTAAATATTCTGAAATATGGTAGTTACATTGTTAAGGCTAGTACCAAATAATAAATGCATGTAAATATGGTGTAGTAAACATGGTTACTATGGTAGCCTACAGATAATTCTGTATTACTACTGTCAGTAAGCCAGTAACATTAGCTATGGGTGACTAAGTTTTACTTAATGAAATATGTGTTTGGAATAAACTGCAATGCAGTGTAGTTTGTTCTGGTCTATTCAAAAGTGTGCACTTGGACCATTCACATTTTCTTTTTTAAACTTTATTTGGAAGTTTTAAAGTAAAGACCAATCGTGTAACTATCACCTGTCTTTCCCCAGTGACTTCGAAGGTTGACCGAGATCGAGAAAGTGGATATTTCTCTCTGGGTCGTGTCACTGGTGCTCGGACTTTAAGTGATAAAAGTCCTTCTCCTCATCGGCATTCTGAACGTGGACATCCTTTACCAAGCAACCAAACACCTGAGCCCAAAGCCACCATTCCATTCCGAAATCCAGACCTTGGTGTTCCTTCACAGCGAAGAACGACTGAGATCCAGAATCCAGATTGTGACCCAGTGCCATTAAGCTCTTCTTCAGAACCTGTGGACCTCAGCATCGAAGTCGAGGCTCAAGCCGGCCCAAGGTCTTTAAGTCCCACACCGTTCAAGCAGGCTGAATCATTGGCTGCATCCCAAAAAAGACGGTCCAGAACCCCGAATTCATCCTCCGGTCAATTTGGGAATTTTTTTTCCTCCAAACAAGATTCAGGCTTTTCCCGCTCATCATCTCCATCTCGAAGTTCTTCACCTTTCAAAAGGACCGAGTCTGTCTCCTCACAATCTTCCCGTGGGTATGGGATAGACAATGTTTCAGAGAGGCGAGACCGACAATCTAAAAGCCCCAATCGGAATTCCTTTGGCCGTGCATCTGAATCGGAATCCATCCGGAAAAACTTCAGAACTTTTGCTAGCACTGTCGGTGCCGTTAGTAACCTCACTAAGTCCCAGTCAAGCCCATATGCTGACCTGAAAGCCGGTTTACGGAAGACAGAGCCCACTAGTGGGAGGGGCACTAAAAGCCAAAGTTCCTCCCCTGCCAGACGAACCCATGATGCAACTGGCCAGTCAGTTCTCCGGAAAACAGAGACAAAAAACTCTGAAATCCGGCACTCCTCGCCATCCAGGAGCAGCAGCCAGTCAGTTTTGCGTAAAGTGGTTGAAGGTCGGCGTAGTGCTTCACCTGTAAGAAAGGGCTATGGCACGGCCAGTCAATCAGAAAAGAGTATTTTTTCAAATGGACGGAGTCATAACAGCACGAGCTCCTCTCCTTCAAGAAGGAGCTTTGAGGCGAGCAGCCTATCACCGCATAGAACCGAGACCAAAACACACTCCCCTCCATTAAAGAGGAGCTATGATGCACCTACTAAACAATCCTCATTGCACAAAACTGGATCAGACCGATCTTCCTGTAGCCGAAGTCCCTCCCCTTTGAAGCGGAGTTATGACCCTCCTAGACAATCATCACCTTTTCCCAAATCAGAGAGCAGCCATTATTCTGGATCAACCCGATCGTCCTATAACCGAAGTCCCTCCCCACCAAAACGGGGTTATGACCCTCCTGGCCAATCACGTTTTCACAAATTAGAGAGCAGTAATTATTCTGGATCAACCCAATCCTCCTGTAGTCGAAGTCCCTCCCCTTCAAGGCGCAGTTATGAACCTTCTGGCCAATCACGTCTGAGATCAGCACACAGCAGTTGTTCTAAAAGTAGCCAGGGACAGACTACATTACACAAAACTGTCAGTGAATCCAGGATTGAGTCTGCATCCTACATGGGGAAATCAGCTAATAGTAGCACAGCACGATCATGGCGAGGCTCCACCCCCTCTCTCCACAGCCCACCAAGATCTCGCAACTCCTCACCTTCTAGGAGGTGCAGCGAAAGCAAGCTGGTTGGTGTGCGGAAGTCCGTCCATGTTTCATGGAGTAGTGGTGACAGGAGGCAGAGTCACGATAATCATAAGCCCTCCTCCCGGAACAGAAGCCCCACCCCCTTAATGAGAACCCATACTTCCTCTCAGAGCTCAATAGATTCAGTTATGTCAAGCGGCTCATCTGGTCTAAACAGAGAGGAATACGCCATTATGGCTGACCTTCCGAAGGTCAAGAAGGTCCTCCAGAGGGCGAGGCCCAACCAGATGGAGGGAATGGAGAGAGGAAACAGAGACGAAATGTCGTTATACAAACCTGCCAGGTATAAAGCTAAATAAAAAAAAAATAACAGCAAATGGTAGCCTGTGCAATAAAGCTTAAGTTCATAAACAGTTCCTTAACAGATCATTATGTTTATGTCCTCCCTTAGCCACTCCAACACTAAACCTGCCCACATTACCTGGGACGACATGATGGATCAGCAAGGAAATCCCTCCCCTACTAACACACCTTCACACTCACAGGTATCACATCTGCCTAGGTAACACACAGTGAGGTGGTTACAGACAGACCATCAGATATGCTGTGTTTCTCTTGAAGGGTATTAAGATGGAGCAGGAGAAGAATGAGGCTGTTCAACAGGTATGTATTACTCGCTGTCTCTCTCTCTCTGTTTTTATACAGTGATAAATGTAAAGGCATCAGCACTGTAAGTGATGAATAAACTGAGCCCTGTGGCAGGGTGCTGCCTGGGCACGCACTTCAAATTCCTGACATTTCCATCACTTCGGAGAAAAAAACATAAGTCAGATTACATCAGTCTCTGCATGGGCGTGTTGGATTGCACACTAATGAACACAAAGGGTGAGAAGAACACTGACAAGTGCAGCTTTGTTTAACATGAGAAAAAAACAAGCGCAAAACACAACAGAGCAGACTGCAGAGACATAGATACCGAGAACATTACTGATCACGTACTGAACAGGCAAACTGGGAAATATTTCAAGACAGACATTCCTTCATTGCAAAGAGAAAGAAAGAAAGAAAGAAAGAAAGAAAGAAAGGAATTGGAGGTAGGCGGATCTAGAGATTGTTTCTTGGGGGTGGCAAAGGGGTGGCATGAGGTTCCACCAGGGGGCGAAGGTGATTACCCCAGACAAAATTGAATTTCAGTCTTAATTTCTTGCATTCTGATGATTTTTCTGTGCATGTGAGTTACAGGAAAACAAATCTAATTTTATATCAAGCATTAAACCTGGTACTCCTTTAGAGATAATATTTATATTTTCTGTCATAGATTCAATAAAGACACAAATAGTTTTTTTTTTCCAACATTTGTATTGAGTTTAAGATTCAATATACAGTCTAGCATATAATCCAGACAAAAGAATAAATACACCGTATATGAAGTGTACAGAACAATAGTCTTCGTCTTTATTCGCCTTCTTCCGCTTAATCCTGTTCAGGGTCACGGGGGAAACTGGCGCCAATCCCAGCCGACATCGGGTGAGAGGCAGGACACGCCCCAGGCAGGCCACCAATCCACCGCAGGGCAACACACAGAGACAGACAACCATTCACACACCTAGGCCCTCTGTGCATGTCTTTGGACTGTGGGAGGAAACCGTAGTACCCGGAGGAAACCCACGTGAACACGGGGAGAACATGCAAACTCCACACAG
>JAQLOM010000021.1:320668-331341 GCA_030068315.1 Chrysichthys thysi
GATATGGTGGTGGTTCTCATGTTTTGCGATTATTTCTTTCTTTATTTCAACTGTTATACGCTTAGGCTTCTTACTCTACTACCATTTCCACTTTCTTGGGACCCGTAATGAAGCTCATAGAGCAAAAATGCAGAGAAACACAACGGAAAAAATGAGTCGAACACGTTCACGCCACGGGTGCTTGACCGGAACTGAATGTTTGTGGTGGAAAGCGTGGGTTGGCTTCTAGTACATCAGTCAAATATTTGTTTGTCGCTCGGTACAAAATCTCTTCAGGAATTTAGTCCATACTTTTGATTTGTTCGCCTTTCGACACGTTCGCGAGCTGAGGGTCCACCCTATACATCCTTCAAAGTAAGCTTGAGGAAATAGAAAAAAATCTTTCCATTCATTAGCATGCGTGGTAGCTTTGCAGCTCACTGTTTGAGGGGCCAGGAATGTAATCTGGTAGCGACGTGTTAAGTAATGTGATGCCTTTTTAAAAATTATTATTTTTTTTCTGTTTGCAGTCATAGCTGTCCCATCAGTTTGGCATCGTCCTATGGTGTCCTCCGATTGGTGGCTTTTAAATGACTGTCATAGCAGCGTTTAATCTGAGAGAGTTAAGCTTTCCAAACTGCAGGAACTTTGTCATCACGTTGCACGTCATGGTATGCACTGTAGGTCTGCCAATGTCTGCCCACCTAAGAATCATCCTACCATGTGTGCAGCAACAAAATTGTCCTGAAATACATGCACGCATACAACGTAAAGCTGTATTTTATTTTACAGGTCTCTGTCCACTAATGCATTAGTGTAGACATGTTACTCAACTTCAGTGTTTATTTTGTCTGCTCTCACATTCAGCACTGGCATCAACAAAAATGGTGTGATGGGCGAAATATTGGTAGCGAATTTGATTACTAAGCAACCTGCATGCTTGGTGTATTTCCCCGCCAAGAACTGCTTTTAATCAGTCAATTAGGGATAATGTCTGCTTCTTCTACTACTATTACTACTACTACTACTAATAATAATAATAATTATTATTATTATTATTTTGTCAATTAATAGTTTTCCAGCAAGATTTCCAAAAAAAAGTCATAGTAATTTAACAATGCGTAGAGGAACATTTTAATGAAGCCAGCACCAGGTGGTAGCCATACGGCAATTAATGTTACTATTTACATGAAATGTTTGGTCACAACAACTCAAAAATCGAGAGAACCTTTAGATTCTGTTGTGCAGAGAGGATTAATTCTCCGTGGAAAAGCTCATAGTTATTGTCATTCTGCTGCAGAATTACTGTAGCTGCAAGACAGTGGCCATAAAGTAATCTGCATTGTATAAGAGACAATGGACACGTGTCACAGGGCAGGTTCATGACTAATGACCCCATTAAAGTGCCAAAGCTGCTCATTAGGGCCTGTGCTAATTAAATACCCATTCTCTCTCTCTCTCTCTCTCTCTCACACACACTCTCTCACACACACACGCACTCTCACATACACCCCACACTGTTTTCCATGTTTTCAGTCATACTTGATATTAATATCCACATTGGTATTAATTTTCCAAACTTGCTTGCTTAACTTTCCTTTATAGTGTCACAATTCACAAGAAAAAATATATATCTAAAACACTTGAATATTAAATCTACAACACTAAACAAAGAGTGATGGGTGTTTGTGAAGCATATGCATATTTTTTCCCCCCAGTGTAGCTTGTGCAAATTCATCAGTTACTAATGTTTGCTAATTTTTTTTAATTAGATATCTTGAATAACATGAGGTTGTTTTAACTGAGCGCTAGAATAATAAACCAAATATGTCCTATGTTCCTGTCCTGCTTTAATCAGTGTTAATGAAGTTAATAAAAACCTTTTTATGGTTGTTCACTGGAAAGTCATACCTGAGGTCTGCAATACAAGTTCCAATGTTTAGTAAGTTATCAATATTAAGGAACATGTTGATTTTTTTTTTTTTTTTAATGTATGTAATAAACAGTAAATGCAAATGAATTTAATACTGGGGGAAAATGTCGACTAATACACGTGCTACATTCTTTGCTTTAATATTGTGAACAGACCCACTGTAAATTCTAGTTACAGTACTAATTTTCTCTTTTGCTTTTTTTTTTTTTTTCCAGATATCTTACTTAAATCAAAAGATGGGAATAAAATGGACATAAGGACTTTGCCAAGCTTAAAATTTGGAGCATGTGGTAGTAAAAACAGGCTGAGCATAATGATCAGAACTCCACCGGACTACATAATGAAAAATCTCTAGTCAAAAACAGTTTCAAAGGAAAAAACGTCAAATCTTTGTGCATCGAAGACAACCAGAGGCCGATGGTATTATTATTGTTCTCGTGAAGCAGAGGAGATGAACAGTGTTAAGCAGAAGAGGAGTGCATACATAAAGTATTAATCCCTAAATAAAACTTAAGAACGGTAGTGGAATCCTGCACCATCCTGATGAGGAGATCTGCTGATTGTTGTGTTTTGCTACATGAACTACATCTTTTCTTATACTGAGATAAAAATGCCTAAAATCACCTCCGATTGACCTCTTTAGCGCAATGAAGTAAAATTAAAACTGCACTTTTTTGGTTACGCTTTCCCCCTCCCCCACCACCACTTAGCTCGTTTCTTGACTAAGAAATCTTTGCTACATCTTTTTGCACAGGGACGCATCTAGTGCCAAGCTGGTATGACTACAAATGGAAATTACAACACCGGTTTATCTGAAAGGATGTGACTGCTGCTACATTTGTCACCATCACATCTTTTGACTTTCACATCAAATGTATTTTGCCCCCTATTTTTTCCAACCCTGTTAGAATTCTATCGGTTGCTGCTACAATTGTGATTATTTCATCCATCAGCTACAAGTTGCTGTGCTACGCCGAACTTTTTTTTTTTAAACACACATTTTCAGCATTCCTTTATCTTTTACCTTTTCTTTTTTTTTTATAGTCTTAAGTAATTGCTTACCAAAACACTAAAAACAAACAAACAAAAAAAATGCAGAACTTTTCCAACAGTCCTGCCACTCTGCCTCCAGGATTTCCTAGCAGAGGTGGAAATTTGGTTGGTTCCCCATATCCACCCCACATATCAGATCCTCAGATATCTCCAAGGACTATTGAGGATTATGCTGCCATGCAGCAATCTCAGTCTATCCTCCAAAGTCATGGGCAGCACCCACACCTACGTGGGCAGCAGCACCCAGGGCAAGCATCCCATATCCATGGCTATGGATCCAGGCGAAGTGGTGGGGATATACAGCAGACTACTGGAAGCAGCAACTCTTACCGAAAGGAAAGTATGGATTATTATTTTTCAATGAGTAGCCGAGACAGGAACAGACGAGGAGGGGGTTTTGGAGCAGGGTTTGGGTACTCAAACATGGAATACCAGTACAGGCATGTTTCTGGGACTGGGCCGTCCTCTGGCATGATTTCCCCTTACCCCATGGACTACAGTGCCAGTGCTGCTACTGGTAGTGGCAGTGGTAATAGTACTAGCAGTGGTAGCGGGTCATTTTCACCCACACAGCAGTTTAGTATGGCCCAGAATGCATCAATGCAGCCAGTTTCTGGTGCTGAAATGCACCAGCGTCAACATAGCCAAAAATACCCCTCGCATCAGGGGTTACATCAAGGTCATCGGGCCTATCCTCTGTCTGGACACAGGATACCAGCTCATTTTGGGCACTATGCTACTCTTAATGTGCCCACTGCATCTGTTGGAATGTACAACTCTCCACCACAACGGTATGAGATGAGCAGTGGAAATATGGACTCCAAAATCAACTCCCCTACACACTCCAATCCGAACACCACTCCAGGTTCTGCAGCTTCAAACAACTCTGGGCATCAAGAGAATGCAGGACAGAGCTACCCCTCTTCCAACAATCCACCTTATTCCCCTCAGTCTCATCCTATTCCCAAACATGCCTCTCGTCGCACTCCTCAGCATAATCTTGGAGCGGCCTTCGATTCCTCACTGAAGATGCAGCATGGACCTCCTGGCCTCACACACTCTAAAAACCATCAGTCCTCTGTATCTTTAAGTCCTGCAGCACCACACCATGCTTCTCAGGACATTTCTAAATCTCCCATGCAGTCCCAAAACCAGCAGACTCAAATGAATCAAAATTTCAGCCCAATTTCTAATCCATCTCCTGCTCCATCTGCTGTCCACTCCCCAAGCTGCAGCTCCTCCTCCTCTCCACTGATGGGTGTTTCAGAAGGCCTGGGCAGTTCTGCATCATTGCACTCTTCACTTCTAAATCCTCGCAGCAGTCACAGCCATATTAGGGCCCAACATACCATTGCACAGCTTAGCCCAACTCCCAGCTCTAATAGTAGTATCAGTAGTTGTGGTAGTGTAATGAGCTCTGCTGTTAATCAGAATCGAATGGGAGTGTGTCTGCGGGGTGGACAACGGGAGGAACCATCATCTCTGTACCCACAGGACAAGCTGTCGCAAGATCCTGGGCTGAATAGTCTAAATGCTCTCACATCCCAAGTGGCCAATTTGCCCAACACAGTACAGCATACAATGCTAACAGACACCGTGCTCTCTCAGAAGAAAAGGAAAGATGGTACACATCAGCCTCACTTGCAGCAGACAGTTAGCAATCAGCAGAAAAATAGAAACGCTAGTGGTCGAAGCCCAAACGAAGAAAGTGGAGAAGTTTTGGCATCTGAGCCAGATGAGGCAAATAAGAGTCACAGTGACCATGCAGAACATGACAAAATGAGACATCCCGATGGATTTAGCACTGAATCTAAACCCTCTAACTATTACTCAGCAACTCCAAATCAGACCCAAACTCAGGCGGGTTGTCCTGGTCAGCATCTACGAATGGATGACCGAATCACAGAGGGGTCGGTCAAGCAATCATTTAGCCAGGGTGCAAAACATTTTTCGCAGATCAAAGCACCAGAATCCGAATCTTCATCATCCTCGTCTCCACCTTGTGCTCCTCCAGAACCAAGCCCAAATGCATCTTCCGGTGCACCTGCTCCCTCAGCTTCATCTGCTGCGTCCTCTCCTACTCATTCTGTACAGTCAAACTGTGTAATTGAACCTGATCTTGGTCCCAATGATGAAAAAACTGGACTAAAGGAGAAAAAGATTTCAGATATGAAAGATGAAAATAACACCGTTAAACATGAGGAGTCTCCTCATCAGGAGCTGGATAATGGAAAAAATGCTCAGACCTTGGCCAGTGTAAAGGTGGAACAGTCAGGCCCACCTGAACAACACGAGGATGAAAAAGATGACAAGACATCCAACTCTCAGCATCTTCTCAGTAGAACTTTAAATACTCCAGAACAGTCCAATGCTGGAGTTGGTGTTATCGTTTCTGCACGTTCTGAACAAAGTCCTGAGGGACTTAAGCAAACAGAAGTTATCTCTCACCATGGCACTTCTTCAGACATGGGCAAGCTCACGTTTAGGGATTCTGGAAGTCACAACGGAGATGGGGAAATTGGTATGGAAACATTCACAGCAAACTATGTTTCCCCTAAAACTGAGTTTGGTCAAAACATGTCTTCAAATCACTGTCAATCTGGTACTTACAAATATTGCAATCCTGAAATGCCATACAGTGCTTGCATGGGTGCAAAGATCAAGGTACGGACCGGGGCAGGGAGTGGAATAGGTGCAAGCAGATACCAGGACTATCATCACTCACAATCTAACTTTGGTTATGTATCTAGAAAGGATATTGTTCTAGGAGTGATGGGAAAAAGTGGTATAGGATCAAGAGGTCAGGATGGTAATTCACAGTTGCAGCAACCATATCCCAGTCTTTTACAAGAAGTTCTCCAGGGCTATCATTTAGACAGGCGTTATTGTCTTCCTGAACAAGCTTCTGGTAGTCCTCATCAACCTCAAAATGTATCCCAGCATCATTACCATGCTAGACTCCCCTACCGTATGACAGAAAACATGAGGCCACATGGAATGGATCAGTCAGCAATGGGTGGCGCCAGTATTCATCAACAAATGGCCACTGGAAAGCATCAAACACAAAATCAGGGAACAGACCACGAGATGGGCCTTGGACTTCTTCATCCCTCTTGGGATTCTGAATTACAAAGGCCTAAGGGGGATCAAGGAATCTCATCAGAGAAGGGCACAATAGCCATGTCTCCCAGCCATTCCACCCATATACAGCAGTCCTTGGACCCTTCACCAGTAACTCCTCCTAAGCACATTAATCTGGCAGACTATACCTTGCCCCACAGAAAAACTCCAAGCCTGGCTACTCCACCTTCTGCTGTCCAGCAGTTACTTTTACAAGAATCTGACCAAGAATCTCATAATGCAGTATCCTTAAACCAGACCCAGTCTCAGTTGTCCTTAGCTTCAGAAAGGCGCTCAGTAATCTGTGATGTATCGCCATCGCGTAGAACTACTTCAGAGAAAGAAAGAAGTCACTGTGGAACGTCTGGATCCTCAGTCATTCAACACCCCCTCTCATCCTCGATAATAAGTGAGCAAGGGTGCACTAAGGAGGATATAAAAGATAAAGAGAATGACTTGGCAAAAGCTTCTAAGATACACCCTAAAGAACTTGGAAAAGAACTTGGAGGTGGACACAGTGTGATTTTACCCAAGGAAGAGCCTAACAAGCCTTTGCATGCACCTGTGGAAATTAATTCTGACCTGCATAGACAGAGTGGTGGAAAAGGGATTATTGATCCCTCCAGCAATGCCTTATATCACTCAAAAATGTCCTCTAATCCCCTTTCATCACCGCACAGATGCAAACCTTATTCCCAAGCTGTTGATGGATCCTCTGCAGGTTTTCCTGCATATGGTATTAGTGATGCAGCTGATGGGACCAAAATTAATGCTCATCATCCATCTCCCAATTCATTCCATTCATTATCATCTCCAAGTCACATCCCAGCTTCAGTTAACAAATTACAGGCATATCCTCACCATGTCCCTCTTCAACACACACATGGCCTCAGCGACCGATTTGACTGGTCAACCAGCAGTAATAGACATAAAGAGGTTTCCATCCATCACAACTCTACATCAAACCCTGACCAGAAGTTGTCGAGACAACACTCGTATCCTGGCTCTCACTATGATATGAAAATGTGGGAATCCTATGCTGAAAGAGAAGGAAATGCAAACCAGCAGCTACATTCTTTGGCTCCGTCACACAAGTCTGCTGGATCTGTACCAACCAGTGGTCCCAAGCCCTTGGAGGCAGATGTCTCCCGAGGGACTACAGAAGATTCAGCAAAGTCATTCCACCCACCTATAGCTGCTGGTTCAGGTGTTTCAAGCAGCAGCATTGTTACCCCAAGTGTTCCCCAAGGACACCGACAGGGAAAAACTGGGGGGTCAGCAGAAACTAACCCATTAATGATGAGAAGGAGAGTTCGCTCTTTCATTTCTCCCATTCCTGCCAAGAGGCAGCATCAGGATTTTTCTGGCAACCGGGGTGTGTCGTCTCATCACTCTCCAGTAGCTCATTCTGATTCTAGACCCCTAAATGACAGTGATTCAAGCAGCCTAGACTCTCGTCCTAAGTTAGCTTCTCCCAGCACACAATTTCCAACTCCAAGTGCTAACTCGCCCCCACAGGCGAAAACAAAGTTTCTGCCACCAAGAAAGAGTCGGGGATTAAAACTGGAAGCAATCGTTCAAAAAATAACTCCAAATAAAAAAGCCAGTTACAGTAATAGCCACACAGATGCTGATTATTCAGATGTATCTTGTTACAGTTCTGATGTACCTGACCCAGAAATTGGACCACCTTTTTCTAATGCACCTCACAGGGAAAGTGGTTGTCTACCTTACCTTGATGAAGCTCACTCCTTGGATGACCTTTTGCCCTACAGAGCAGATGATGTATATTCATGTGATTCTCAAGTTCTGAAACAGGTTGTAACTGGGTCTACAGGTACTACCCTGAGAAATCTGCCAACAGACTTTGACTTTGGGTTAGGCACTGCTGCATCATCAGGGCCTGGGACCGATGAAGGTGATAAGGATGAGTTTACACTATTAGGACCCCTTCCCCCACCACCTCCATTGCCTCGTCCTGTGCAGGGTTCCCCTCCTCCATCTTCATCTGCTTTGTCCGATATACAGCAATTCACGAACACCTATCAGCAGCTAGAGACAAGACGAGGAGAGCAGTCTGCAGCTAACTTACTGAGGCAGAAACTTCAGGAGACCAGCATGGGTTTTGATGATTACCCTGGAGGGGATTTCTATGGAGCAACCCCACCCCATGGCCAAAGTCCAGGGCACCATTTGCTGTCTAGATCTTCACAGCATGAGTTAGCCTCACCAAGAATGACAGCATCAGACTCCAAACTGCAAGAGAACTTTGTTCCTAAAGGTTATTTCCCTTCAGGCAAAAAGAAGGGACGACCAGTAGGAAGTGTAAATAAACAAAAGCGTGTACAAGTTCAAGTACAGAGTGCCACTCCCAATGTAACATCAGCTCCTCATACTCCACCAGCTGGTCCTCTTGCTGTTACTCCTCAACCTGCATCAAATTCCAGCATGACAGGAGAGGCAGTTGTAATATCAAACTTAACTGAACAGAAACCTTGTCCCACTCTAGACCTTGAGACTCCGAGCCAACCAGTAAAGGTGGAGACTGAGGGTGAAGACAACCAGACTGAGGTGCACATGAAACCGCTGAAACATCGGCAGAGAAAGGGAAAAGAGGGAAACGAAGGAACTGGCTCAAAAAGCAGACAGTGGAGGAAAAGTAGAGGAATGAGCTCTAAAGAAGAGATGGATCCTCAGACTATTGGTGTGGGAAATGCAGGGACTTTGCAAGACACTAGGAAAAACATCTTCTCACCATATATACATGTTGAAAGGAAGATAACTGAGATTGGAGCTGTGTGTACAGTAGTCAATTCCGAAGATGAGAAATCAAAAGGAGGAGGCAAAAATTGTGGTTCTGGGGTTGATGGCACCTCAAATGTTTCTCTATCATCTCAAATGGTCAGAAAAGAGAGGGAAATTGAGAAGATACAGGAGAAAGGAATTGATGAGCAAAGTGATTCAGTCATGCAGTCAGGAAAGTCTATTCCAACATCTGGATATGTCCTCCCAGGCCCTGTGATGTCTGAGGCTGGGCACACTGGTCGTTTATTGTGTTGCCTTTGCCAGAAATGGGCAAATTACAAGAATCTTGGGGACCTCTTTGGTCCCTTTTACCCAGCTGATTATGCTGCCAAATTTCCGAAGAACCAACCCCAAATTCGACAGATCTTGTCAAACACTGGGGCAGCCAATGCAGGGTCAAATCCATCTTCTGTGTCAACAGAATTAACTGTCCCAGACATTCAGTCTGTATATATTCCAGACCTCAGTTCAGCAGACACCAGTTTTTCAGTAAGTCAGACCACAAACCCAGTGTCCCCTGCAGTGAGTGAAAACCTGCCATGTCTCAGTGCCACCATCAAGGCACCAGAGCAAAACTGGAATCCGATGCCCGAAGGGGCACTTGTTACGTTAGACCCACCTGAACTAGAGAATGAGCTAACCCAGAGAAGACAGCAGAAATTAGAAGATGTGCAGCAGCGACCACAGCATCGAAAACTGACATCTCATCCACGGTTTAAGCGAAGACACAAATCTAGTGAGGACTTGCCCCGTACAATTCCAATTAACAGCAAAGCTTCACTGCCTTTCCAGCCTCCACCACCCAGCCTTGATTCCTTGGGCCCTTTGGCTCAGCTAGCTCAACTCCCAGTGATGCCCTTAGATTCAAAGGAGCTTTGGGTCCATGAGAGCTGCATCGTCTGGACTAGTGGTGTTTACCTGGTCAATGGGAGATTGTATGGCCTCCAGGAGGCACTAGATGGTGCCAGAGAAACAGTGAGTTAAAGTCATATGTTGGATATCTATGAACCTTCTACGAATAGTTGAAGAAATGCAGCTGGCCATGTATGTAGCTTTGCCTACTAATTTCATATAGATAATTTAGGTTAAAACATACAAACAAACAAAAATAAGTGTTGTATTTAAATGTTTTTTAAAATGTAAACTGTTGACATTCCCTGTTGAGACCGAAATGGCCCATTTTGTAATTCTGCATTTTTCTGAAAATTCTTAACAGAAATTTCAGTTTACTATAAGAACACTGACTTTCTACATTAAAAAAATAATAATCTTCTATGTATCTTTGTCAGAGCTGTTCGCATTGTGAAATGGCTGGTTCTACTCTGGGTTGCTATAGTAAAGGCTGCACACTGCGGTATCATTACCTGTGTGCTGTGGAGGCAGGTGAGGCATGTTTCTGACCTTCTTTAATATATGAGGATTCAAGCTGAGGCACATTTAAACGACATTTAGAATTCTAATATATTAAGAATAATTCCCTATTTCCCCCCCATTTCCCTTGGTTTGGTCATCATAATGTACAAGGTAGCATTATTACTACACTTTAAATTTCTTTTTCTGATTAGTAGGAGATTGTGACTCAAGCATGCTGGATGCCCACTGACTCCCTTTTAATTCTGTTTTAGATTGAGAGGCCAAAATTGCCTACTTTGCATATTTTGCACATTTTCTCTAGGGGTGCACTGATGCCACTTTTTCACAAAACTGATACGAGTACGAGTATTTTTATTTGTGTACTCGCCGATACCGATATTTCTTAAATTGGATTTCCATGAAAGTGTAA
>JAQLOM010000021.1:470282-481053 GCA_030068315.1 Chrysichthys thysi
GACAGGGACACGCCCTCATTGCATGGCAGAGCACAGTTTGGGAGGGATTGCGCAATCCAAGGTGAGGCTCAGCTCGCTGCTGCCTCACTACACGTCTCTTCCCCGTATTTGAACGGAAATGTGAAAATTCAGTGATTTTTAATAAAAAATCTAAATTGTTGAAGTTAAATTGAAAATTACTTTATAGTTCAAACTATTTAATAAATATAACCATTGCATTTATTTGTTTATTATACATTTTATTTTTCCATGATGACAGGTGAGGCTCTGCCTCCCCTGCCTCTCCCGACCGCACGTCACTGTGCTTGTACATGTGGGAGGTGTCAGGTTAAGAACACGTTTTATGCTCTAGATAAATCAGAATTGCACAGATTTATACTCTTTAGATCCTTTTACTCTCTGGAAGCCAAGAACCTAAAGGATTTATATGAAGGTACACCTGATGATCATCATCAACATCAGTTTATGGAGTGGAAAAAAATATTTGTGACCCCAGTGGTGGATTTGTACATTCCCTGGTGCTTCTGAGCAACATTGGCTTCCAGGGGGTTAAGGCTTTACCCAGAAGGACAAATCCGAAAACCTGTAAGGTGCTAGAATGAACCTTTTTTTTTTTTTAAATTCTGGCACTGTACACAAATGCACCACACTGACTCTTTACTTATAGAAAGTTGAGTGAGTACTCAGGTGTGAGGTCACACATGGACAGTTACATGGCTTTTGCGGCTCCGTAACACATCACCCTCAGGTATCTGACAGGTTTCAGGTGTATAAGTGAAATGTATTGAAAATCCAATCCCACGGATGACCACAGCGATTCTGTGTTGTATTAAACTATTCGGTTAAAATTAAATAATATGGCAGATTATGTGGTGTAGGAACCGCTGGGTGTCTACTATTAGCATCAGTACTAAAGCACTTATCATGAAAACAAAGCAAACTTAAGTTCATAAATACTACACTTTATCAATAAACAGAATATTAGCAGTGCATTTTTAATTCCCTGTTCTTTCCGAAAATAAGCCCCAGAGTTACGTTTTCTGTTTGAAATTTCCCAAAATGTATATTCTGAAGCTACACCTTTTGAATGATACTTCAGCCTGCTGTAAGGAAACACACTTAATGTCTTGTGATCATTCCACTTTCTAAATACTACACTTTATGATTGCTTTGTATAAGTACGCTTTAGTGAGTAACAAAGCACAGTTATCTACCATCATGTTTTAACAATGTAAAAAAGTGATTTATTTGCAGTATAAATGTTTGTGCAGTAATATATTTACAGAATTTATAACCACTCAATAATGCACCTGTAAGTCCTTAACCTTCAGGACTACATTTGTGTACAATTTTGACACATCTTGACCTTTAAGACACTTTGAAGCTCCTCATATTGTTGCCACGTTGCTGATTTGGACTCTAAAGAATGGGGAGGTGAACATACGGGGCCGTGCTGGACTCCGCCTGTGTGGGGAGGTGGGAAATTAAGTTTGGTAATTAAAGTCACTTGGTCTGTGTTACAGTCTTCGTTCTGTTCATCTTCTGCAACGGAACCTGTCTTTGTTTCAGCCCTCAGCTCGAAGCTGACATTCTGTTCTGAGGTGAGTGAGAAATTTATATATGTATATATACATATACAGAGGGGCCCAATAATGTATACACACTTCAACATGAAATATATCTGCATAAGAGCTGTATTACTGTATACACCTCTCTACACACTGACGCCAAAATTCGGATTTGGATTTTAAAATTAAATAAAATTCATAGAGAGAGAGAGAGAGAGAGAGAGAGAGAGAGAGAGAGAGAGAGAGAGAGAGAGAGATTTATACAGTATATAATAATTACAGAAATGCGTCACGATGCATTTTTTTTTAATTATGAGAAACTTCAACATAAGATTGTCCTGCGAAATTAGGCAAATTACGTTTAAGATTAATACTTTTTTAAACTGACATTATCCCACGGTGATGTTGAATCGTGGATTCTGATTGGTCAAAAAGAGTTGATTTTTACTATAACCTTTTACAGTAACAGCTCTTTCTCAGTCACTTTAACAATAGACATGCTGCGTAAACTGTTTTAAAAACATGTAATCAATAAACGATATGGTGAAATATTCTGTAAGGAGACAAAATATACAACGTTTCCACTTGTACTAAAGGTTTTGGATTATTATTGAGCATGATCTACTTCAAAACTACACACTTGTTTGTTTTTCCTTTGATCCATCAATGTCTTATTTATGTTAAATTACATAAAATCTCATCTAAATCTCTAATGGATCCCTAACTGTAGATTCAGCAGCTGTGAACTGAATTTTTGTTCGACACTGTGTCTAAATTCTTGTCTAGGTTTTGCTAAGACTGTGATATAATTAACGCAAATTACCATTGCCTGTAAAATATCATCTAAATTAAGAAGCCTCGTTACGAGAATCTTATCATAGTTAATTAGACTAAATCATATTAAAGCACTGGGGGTTTGTTTCCATGGAGACCTGAGACATGAACACCGTTCTAGGCTCATTATGTTGAAAACAAAAGTGTCTCTCAGGCACTGAGAAAAGTTTCCCCAGACGTAGCAGTGTTGGAATTTGACTGAAACATGAGGAGGCACTGATTTGAGAAAACGAGGTAATGATCTTATTGAATTTTGGCCTAAACAATGAAGCACCGCCGATCATGTGAACTCTGAAATGATTATTCTGTCGTGATTTATAACTGAGTCACATGTCCCTCACTGTGCCTACCAAAACGTACTCATGACAGCAATCAGAATAAAACAGGGGCAATACGTAGGACAAAACACAAATTAAATACATGAATGAGAATGAATAAATATAAGAAAATAGGAAGAAATAAAGGAAGAAAATGATTGATAAATACTCATAAAAAATAATATAAATATCAGCAGGACAAAACCAATTATATCTCAGGAAACATAAGGAGGAGTACATGCAGATCAGTGGAGCATTCAGATGAAATCACAACATTTAAAATTTCGTTATTTAAAAATGCAAAACTTCGGCACTCAACTGTTCTCTTCTTCTTCTGCACTTAACACTTGTGCATCAGTTAATTTCTAATCATCTTGATAGGTGATAATTTACAGAAAATCACCTGGTTTATGAAGTAATCAAAGAAATCTGTCCCTGGTTTTCTTGTCCTCAGGATGGCGCTACTCGATTACCCTGTTCCTGACTTAGACGTCACCTTGAAAGAAGCAAGCCGGGTGCTTCAGCTTGCACTGAGCCCAGAGGAGTTTGTCCACTATAAGAGTGCTCTTTCACAGCAAACAGAGGCCCTCAAGGACGTCAACAAGAAGCTGAAATCCAGCGTCTCCACCCACGAGAATTGGGTGACTCATCAATTCAAGCAGCGTCTTCTGTCCTGTTCCAACTCCCTGCCAACCTCCACAGCGATCCCCTCAGTGCTTCCTCCATCCAAAACCCAGGGAGAGTGTGTACAGCTTGAGAGGGCCACCACTCTGCTGTGGGCTGTAGCCAAGCTCTACAGTGAGCCATGGCTTGTCGAGGGTGACGTACCTACAGAGCGGACACAACAGTCAGAGGTGTTTGCTGCCAGTCGTTTACCAGGCAAACACCAGGATCAGATAAAGGTACGGATGTACTGTTTAAAGCACTATTCAGTTCTGCTTGATCTAGCTTAGGAGAAAGAATGTTGTGAAATATACATCCCATCTAACTGACATTGCTGAAGACTGCATTTGTTCCACATCTTGCAAAAGAGATTTTGTGCTTCTTCTTCAGAATAAAGATCCTAGCTGCACCCCATTAGCTTTATTTTGCATGCTCCCTCGCTCACGTTCTCATTCCCTAAAGTTGAAGGTTCATAAAGCCACCAAGGGAGTGATCGAGTAACTGAGGGAGGGAGGTAGCGGTTAAAAAGTGGTACTGGGACGCCCTTGTAGACTTGATGGTCCACCTGTTATCTACGAAGTCATTACTGAAGCAAACAGGGCACCTCTGTTCATGCTAATTATCCTTTCCACTTGTGCTTCCGTCATGTCTGGGTGTCACCAAGGGGAATTTCCCTTCCTCAAAGACTGCTCAAATGTAGACTTGAGGCACACCTCCTGCCCAGGAGTGATTTCAGCAAAAATCAGTCCTCTGTCCCTCATATCCTTTAGATATTGGGACAGCACTTCTCCAACTATTGATTTTGGAGAACATCTGGGTCATAAAGGAGTGAGCGAAGGAGCATTCAAAAAGAAGGGTATTGGGGCACAGGTCCTATCTATTGTCACTCATATAAACCAAACAGTATAAAAGACAGACCAATAATATATATAAAAGTTTAAAACGAAGTGTCAGAAAAGTGATGTTTAAGGGGTTTTAGATGAGTTACTCAGTTCCTCACACAGGTGTAGCCTACAGACCTGTTATGGTCAAAGATCACATACATGGCCACACCCCTTTTAACAAGCCAACATTACGTGGCAGACATACAGTTTACTGGGGACACTAATCCTGTTTGAATACTGCATACAAATATACTTTCATAATAACAGTTTAACTTTTTCAAATGTTATTTTCAGGTGTATCCAAGAAGCCTCCATGCCATCGTGATCTGTAAAGGAGGTGTATTTCCAATTCAGATTCTACAGAGCTGTAGTGAAGAAGGCAAGGTCTCACCGGTGCCTCTTCTTACCCTTTACACCCAGCTAGCCCATATTATGCATCTCCCAACTGCATCAGCTGTTAATGATCCTTCCACAATTTGTGGATTTACTGCTCTGAATCGTCAAGCATGGTATGCTGTCAGGGAGGAGATCCTGACAGCTGGTGGTGAAGCAGCAGGATCACTCGGAGTGATGGAGAGTGCCATTTTGGCTCTGTCACTGGAAGATTGCTCTGCACCGGTGAATCTGGCAAATATCCTCAACGCAGTCCGCTTAGGAGAAGGGAACAGCCAGTGTCTGAGGTACTATGACAAGGTATGTGTAAAAAAGCAGTGGTCAGATGTTCACATACTTTCGGCCATGCGATGTTTTTAATGTAGCAAAGAGATATTTGTTCTTTCAAAACCAACTTTGCTTCATTAAAAGTACGTATGCATTGAAATGTATATGCATATATTGACATTTATTTTTCTCTACAGGTGGTAAATATGGTGGTGTTCAAAGATGGTGTAACTGGCATGCTGTTTGAACACAGTGCCCTGGATGGCATGGTGGCCGGCCTCGTGGTTGGACGTGTATGGAAATTTTCAGAGTCTGTAACTATAGAGCATATAGAGGGATCAGATCATTCTGTTTCCCTCCCAAAACCTCTTAGGTTCCCACTAGAACACATTAAACCACTCACTCCACCTCTTTACCCCCTTTCAGAAGCAAGTAACCCTATTGTTACCTTTGAAGTAGCATCTTACCCAGATGTTTTCACCACTCTAAGGAGTCACAGAGGTTTATATGATGCATGGATCAATTTTGCATTGCAGTTCTCTCTAAGGCAAACTCTTGGTGAGTCAGCTGATAGGTATATCATGGTGACCCCTACTCATATGCGACACTACAAACATGGCCGCTGTGATCCCACATATTCAATCACAATGCCATCTCGTCAGCTAGTTACAGCCCTTGGGTCCTGCATCAGGCCAGACAATGTCCCTCGCCATAGCAAGGAGCTCTTTCAAAAGTTCCACTTAGCATTCATGGAGCATAAAATACATATCAAAGCCACTAAACGTGGTAGTGGGGTAGGGCCACACTTAGCTGTCTTGCGCAATAGTATGTCTCTAGACAACCCACTTAAGAAATTTCTAGATCTGTTTGGATGCCCCTCGATCTACCTGACTGGATCAGATCTGATGGAAGGTGTTGAATGCGCTGTTGGAAATGTCTATGCAACTGATCAGCTGGCTGTTACCTACCTGGGCAAAAAGGACAGGGTCCGTCTTGTGCTGAATGCCAAAGGAAGATTTGCTGGCATCTTGGGGAAACTCAAAGATTGTCTTGAACTAAACATAAAGTTGGTTATGCTTCTGGCAGTCAAGTATGCGATTGCTGGGCAGATGGGAGCCATTGAATGCCTTCTGGGAGGAGAGAAAGAAACAGCAAACGATTGCACAAATGGATGGAATAAAGTGGTGGACAAACAATCCCCAGACTCTACTCTCACAGGAAAGCCAAATTTCACCCTGGTGATTCATGGTGGGGCAGGGGAGGAAATGATGCTGAGCAATAAGGTGGTTGGGGTTATTGAATTTGCCCTTCACACCGCACTTACACTGGGGGCACAGGTGCTAAGACATGGAGGTAGCAGTCTGGATGCAGTGCAGCGAAGTGTTGCTGCATTAGAAGACTGTTTCTTATTTAATGCAGGAAAGGGTTCAGTGTACAACCAAAACGGCCAGCATGAGATGGAAGCTACCATTGTAGATGGACACAAAAAGAACTCTGGATCAGTGGCTTGTTTGCACAATGTAAAGAACCCAGTGAATGCAGCCCGTCATGTCATGGACAAAAGCAGCCATGCATTATTAACAGGAGATGGGGCTCAGGAGTTTTTGAAGGGTCTCTCAGAAAAAGAAAAGCCAACGAAAACAGATTACTTTCACACTGACTTCAGATACAAGGAACTTGCAATGAAACTGAGTGGAAAGACAAACAACCACCCTCAAACTGTAGGTGCAGTTGCTCTGGACTGTAGGGCCAAGCTAGCAGCAGCAACATCCACCGGTGGGATAGTAGGCAAGTGGAAAGGTAGAGTCGGAGATACAGCAATTGTCGGAGCTGGAATATATGCTGATGGTAAACTAGCTGTGACATGCTCCGGTGATGGTGATGCTTTCTTACGGCAGACAGTTGCTCATAAAGTAGCTAGCCTCTACAACCTCAAAGGGTATAATCTAAGACAAGCCTGTCGAGAAGTGATTTACGAGGTTCTGGGTGCAAAATGTGCCGGAATCATTGCTGTTGATCACAAAGGTGAAGCAGTAGTTGAAACAAATGGTGGGGTAATGTTTGTTGCATCAGTGAACAATGGTGTCGTTCGAGCTGAAGTCTTCAGACCCATGACGAACTTCGCAAATGTGATTTGGGAAAATGAAGAACTAGTAGCTTATTTGCACTCTGAACCATGGACCCCTGGAACAACCATTCTCACTCGAAAGGCCTTAAATGGACCCAACAGCATTTTTCAGTTACCTGTGCCTGACTATGTGGCAATGTTATTAGGTGCACAAACAGTTGCTAACATGCTTTGTGAGAAACTAGAGGTTTACCGCTGTGCCCTTGTGCATAGACCCCAAGCGGACAAGCCTGCTCTTATCAAAATCTTACCTCTTTATGGCCTAGAACCCAACTGGAAGGCTCATATTTCCACGGAAGAGGAATTCCACATACATGACCCTGGCTATTGCAGTTCAAAGGCTGGCCCACGTTGTGAGGATGCATTCCTTGACCAAGTTCAGGCAAAGATCAGGGCCCAGCTCCCAACACCCAATGCTCCATCTTGCTATGATTTCCATGGAGATCCAACTCACACTGGACTTTTTTCTTCCATTGTGAGAGGGGAAGAGAAACACTGGCGTTTGTGGGAAGACAATCAACATGTAGCCTTTCTCACCCCATTCCCTAATACACCTGGCTCTACAGTTCTAGTGCCAAGACAACCACTATCAAGCAACATCTTATGTCTAGACAAGAATCATTATACAGCCCTCATCTTGGCCGCACGGAAAGTAGCTCAACTTCTGGAAGAGGGAATGGATGCTAGAGGTGTGAGCCTCATATTTGAGGGTTTGGAAATCAATTACGCTCATGCCAAATTAAATCCAGTTGTCACAAAGCCAGGTGAAATGCCTCCCACTGTGCCTCCTCAGTTCTGCTCAATGTATCCTGGATATGTTTCATCTGTAGATGGTCCTCCAGCAAGTGCAGATGCTCTTAAAGAGATCCACACCAAAATCACAAAGACAACCCCACCTCGCACTTGGGAAAAACCTCAAAGCCACTCTATATTAGCCATCAAGAGCCAGTGGTACCGCAATCTCTTTCAGATCCAAAATACTCTATTCCACAGTACGGTTCATTACTTCAGTAATGAATGCAAGTACTCATACGCTCTGACACCAATCACAACTGATACCATTTCTTCACCGATGGGCCTAGGATCTGACTCGGAGCCTGTTTTTGTCAATATGCTAGGCCAAGATGTATACTTGGCTGACTCTATGCAATTTGTGCTGGAATACTTTTTACGATTTCAGGAGGGGCTTCCAGGGACATACTATGTCTCCCCCAGTTTTCGAGGGGAGGACCCTGATGCTACTCATCTGAATCAGTTCTACCATGTTGAGTGTGAGCTGCTTGGTGACATGGATGCTGCTATTAGCATAGCGCAAGGCTATGTGGTCCATTTGACTAAGGCAATGTTAAAAAATCACTCAGAGATCATCTTAAGTGCAGCAGGAACACTGTCTCATGCACAGGATTTGATAAAGATGATGGAGAAACCACTTCCAAGAGTGACTCTGGAGCAAGCCATTCCAATGATGCCGTCCTCTGACTGTATTGAATGGGTACAAGAGGGGCAGCCACAATTTGGCAGAAAGCTTACTCGCAAAGGAGAAGCAGTTCTGATTGAAAAATATGGTGGCGCTGTTTGGTTGACAGAAATGGATCACCTTAGTGTGCCCTTCTACCAAGCCTACGTTGAAGGGTCCAGTAAAACCAAAGCAAAAGCAGCTGATTTGCTCTTGGGGTTGGGGGAGACAGTAGGGCTTGGGGAACGACACTCCACTCCTGAGATGGTACAAGAAGCCCTACGACACCATGCTGTTCCTGAGGAATCATACAAATGGTACATCGACATGAGGAAGGTCCTACCTTTGTCTACCAGTGGCTGGGGAATGGGTACAGAAAGATACCTGTGTTGGCTGCTCCAGCACAATGATGTTAGAGACATGCAGATCATCCCCAGAATGAAAGCCAAGAAATATATGCCTTAAACAAAACCATATTATTCAATAAATTGTAAAAAAAAAAAAAAAGTGCATTTTAAAATGCATTTGAAGTTATACAAACTACTCTTGTAATTTCATTCTATTAACTTAATTTACTTGATTTGATCCAGTACAGTAACACAGGAGGGTTCCACATATTAAAATAAGTTGTTTTTTTAATCACAACAAATTAAAAAAAATTGAGATTTAAATCTTGCAATGTTGTCTTGTTTGTTTTTCAGTTATAGTGCAGTGATGTTAAATAAATGCTAGCTTTCTATAAACATATGTATCTCATCTTGTACACCTAATCATGAAGCAAATCTAAAGCAGGGACTTTTTGTACGCAGCCTGTGCCTTCATCTGACATATCTTACATAATTTCATTCCTTGACAACTTTGTTTTTTCTGAACTGTAGAAAATATTAATAAATCCATTATGTTAACCATAAGAATCTCGCTGTTTTCTGCAAGCTGCTTCATCCGACATATAAAGCTGAGGTGAGATCATTAAATTGCTGGTGCACAGTCATGAGTTTGTTAAAATCATTTTCATTATCAGTTGGTCACCAGAGTGATGAGAGGTACTTGTGAGAAACCTTCTTTGGTTCAGTCGAATCAGAAGACCGCATTCCTGATGTGCATCTCTAACACAATTAGAGCAAGAATATAAAAAGCAGACTCTCCAGTGAACCCATTTAAACTACAAAAACACCAGCATAATAACACTCTTCACCTTCTCAGGTTTAAATATGAATATGACACACATTATACTAAAATGGTCACGAGGGTTTAATCATGTTCTTATGACTAGGACACACAAAAAAAAACAACAAATGGCTCCCTAGCCATGTGACGATGTGACTGCTCTGTACTTCAGAGCAGGCTGCAAAGACAACAATGTTTACAAAGTGTTTTGCATTTTAATGGCCTTCTGCGAGTACAGGGACCTGCTGTAGTCTCATTCCAAGGGAACTCTTATTATGAGTTATAAGGACGTGGATAAGTTATACGGATGTTTGCTTTGAATCAGATCAGTTGAATGATAGAATGCATATACATCCATTCCTAAACCTAGGGGTGTAACGATGCACTGTGATGCAAAAATGTAACAGTGGGCATTGTTGAAATGTGAGATTCACATCATGGGAATTAACATTATATTAATTATACATCTAAGGCAGTTGCACTCTTGGAACAGTTTAATCATTAGGTGTTTTAGTCAACTTTGGAGCTCCATTTTTTTGGTAAAGATGACTCTGCTGTGCTACAGAACTCGTCATGTTGTAGTTGATCTTTTCACAGGGTTAGATTTTAAAGATATGGCGACCCTGTAGTACTTTTTTATTACATATTAAACCTCTGTAGGTGGCACAGCTGTGCAGCGGTTAGCACTGTACACTGTAACACTGGCACAACCTGGGATTGCTCCAGCTTCCCTGCGGCCCTAAAGGATTAGGGTTATAGATAACCTCTGTTCATAGGAATGTTTTATTTAGTACTGAGTTAGTTTTATAGAAACCAAAATAGAAGCTGTGCATAAATAAAAATGGAGTCTTTTCAGTCATTCAAATTCTCAAATATTTTCTGGGAATTGATTTGAATAAGATTGTGTGGTTGGATAAACATCAGGGCATCCTGTGAACACATCGGAAAAGTGTTTGGTCTGTAACTTACTGTTTCTGTTTGAACTAAATATTAATAAGATGAACACAGTAGTAGTAGTAATAATAATAATAATAATAATAATAATATTTATAAACAGTATCAGATCTCATTTGTATTTCAGTGAAAAAGCTAAT
>JAQLOM010000021.1:1027597-1038659 GCA_030068315.1 Chrysichthys thysi
AGTGTCAGAAGAACCCCGATGTGAAATATCGTCAGACAGAAACCAGGGCCGAAAGGGAATGGGGGTCGAGCAGACACGCCCTTGAGAGCATTTGATGTATTTTTCGATGATGCCATGAGAACAGAGATTGTGACATGGACAACCAAAAAATTGAAAATGTGAAAATCGGTTACACAAACAATGCTGGATTTCTGTACCAAATTATTTCAAGGAAAACCAAATATTCTAATAAAGTGGTGTTATTCTGGTCATATAGCATATTTTTCACCATGGGGTCAAACTGACCCCGGAGCAGGGTTAATGTCACAGTGTGATGAATTATTCATCCTTATCCTTATGAAAAAATAAATAAATAAATAAATAAATAAATAAAATATGCTATGGATTTGAGATTTGCATTCAAAACAATAAGTTAAAACATATTGCTTATTTGTCCCTCGGCGGCTCTTTACTTGGCTCGTGTTTAGTTTTTTTTTTAAATATTGTTTTCGATTGTGTTAACTGCCACCTCCTTATGATTCCTTTTTTCTTTTTTTTTTAATTCCTTAGCAACACAATTCCAGAGGCTTTACTTGAATTCCTGACACATGTATTTTATGCAAGCAATAAGTGTGTGCTGACAGTAAAAAAAAAAAGACACATTTATGGGTTAATGAGTGGGGTCTTCTCGACATCGACTCTTCCAGGGCAGAGACAGGAATCAGAACCAAATATGAGAAAGTGACAATAGATAAAACTCATTCATCCCTCCCACCCTTTCCACCACTTTGTCTCCCCTCACACTCTCTCCCGAACCAAATGGAGGCCACGTCATCTATTTATTTTGTCCCTTCTTGTTCGTCCACAGCCGTGAGCTGCTTGAAAGAATTACATGTCCGTCTCGGCCTATGTGGATATGTGGAAATTAGATTTAAGAGTTATTAGATTGTGTGGTGATCATGTCTCACCCCCCTGCCATCTTGTTTTAGGGATGTTAAGAGTTTGTGTGTATCCCTGTCCTGTCAGGGCTCTGTGTTTAGTGGAATGATGGCATCCCTCCCTGTGTTGGCCCTTGCCTGACTTCATGATGTACATCACTGGAAAACATCCATTATTTCAATAGCACAAGTCATGTACAGTGTTCACATATTTGCCCCGCTTCCTATCACACTGTATTCTTCACTTGCTTCTTCAAACCAGGGGTCAGAAGCACAGGGGCAGCGTATCATCCATCATCTACTACCAAGATATTAAAGCGAGGGGGGAGGAAGGGGGGAAATGGGGAGAAAGATCACAAGGATAGAGGAGTACGAGACACGGTAGCCAGTGTATCAGAAGTCTGTTTCACAGTCAAACAGCTGTTGAGATGATCAAACAATCTCATAAGAATCAAAGCCAACACTTGGAGAGTCAGTGAGGTAATCTCATCTAAAAGATCCCCTAAAAGCTAATGAGATTCCCTATGGTGTAAATCCATTGAGCACTGCTCTTCTTCAGAAACTATTTTTTTTTTCTTCTTCTTCTTCTGATCAAGGCTTTTGCTAATTGTCAGTGAGAATTGCTCTGATCACTGCTTTCTTTCAAAGCACGGGACATCGCTGCTTTAGGGACGCCTTCGCTTAGCCAAGTTTGAAAAGTCAGTGCACTGAACCTCACCAGCTCTCCAAGCTACTTTCTGTTGTGCTCTTTGAACAGCCCGAGAACAAAGAGAATTTTGTGTGGAATGTAGAGATCTAGAGATGTTAAGATGTTTCGCCGTCATACAAATTGGCTCCATCGGTTCTTCAGACTACCCTTAAATAACCCAGGTGACTGGAAACCTCCTATACGTTCACTGACGCCACTGGTTCGTCTGAACAAACAGCCGTGGACTTGTTTTCTCACTTTTTTTCTCCTGCGCTATCACTTCAGGCCAACACTCTAAAAGCTGCTGCCTAACACTCCAGCCTACCATCATTGCCTTCATTTGTTGATTTTTCATTTTGTTTCCAGGGTAACCAAGAGGCAACCAATCCGGTGGACGCAATGGCTCAGTCCTACACCCCAGCACAGTTTCCTCCTCCCCCACAGAATGGTATCCCTGGAGAGTTCACCTCAGCCCACGCCCTTCCCACACAGGACTACACAGGACAAAGCCGAGTACCTGAACATACCCTGACTATCTACACACCGACACAGACACACAGCGACCCTGCAAACAGCGACTGCAACACAACAACCATCACCACCAACACAGTGAGTAATGTGGCAATGACGCTGTTAATATGTATAATGATGATGTTCGATATGATCTGCATTCGTTCCAACCAAGCAGGAGCCACACCTTGCATTTACACCAATGTTCTTGCATTTCAACTATTTTGAACTATTAAAATCTATTACGTGTGGCATCTGCTTGTTTGGCAAAACCGTATTTACATCATTAAATATATGGGGAAGAATCAAATAAAGGCAAAATCCAGTTAACCTCTTTAGTAGAAGTAACTGTGGGAAGTTGAACACATCACTGTTCCACATAGTCCCCATGCGAGACGACGCGTTTCCTGTATCATTCTTCGAGCTTCTGGATTCCTTGCGAGAAGAAGTTTTTCTTCTGCTCCCGAAGCCAGGTGAGCCCCGCTTCCTTTACTTCATCATCAGAGGTGAATCTGCGACCGCGCAGCGCCTCCTTCAGGGGACCGAACATGTGATAATGGGTCGGCACCAGATCCGGGCTGGAAGGAGGACGTGGGAGATGTTGGACGCCGACCCGGTGCGCTGTCTCTACTGTCCCTGTTCCTGTAGGAGGACGTGCATTATCACGGCGCATCAAGAGAATTCCTCTTCTTTTGCTGCGAATTGCAGGTTGACGTTCATTTTGCAGCAATGCGCAGGAATTTGTCCTGTTCACGTTGACGTGATTTTCTTGGCATGAGGCTGACTTCTGAATTTCTTCTTCGCTGGGGAAGCTGGAAAAAAAAACTCCACGCTTTGTCGTTTGTAATTTTAAAAATGCCTTTACTTTTTGATTCTCCGTCATGTATAAATGAATGTCGCAATGAGATCCCAAGTCGTCATGGAATCGAGATGTGTGTACAGGGGGCGTTAATTTGTTGGATGAATACATTAAAATCGCGCCAATGTCGTTGTTGTTCACTAAGAAAGAAAACATGGTCATAGTTAAAGGGGGCTACAGCAGTGGCAGCCCACTAATAATCCGGATACAAAGCTTCGGTAACTCAGGCTAATGAGGCAAGGATATCCTGAGTCTACAAAACTTCCCAACAAACCCAAAGAACTTTTGTCTGGTCTTGTAGTTTGTTTTCTGGCAGCGAGGTGACTTCTTGGCATGTGGTGCAATCATGGGGACATTGCACAAGCGCTTTCCTGGCATTATGTGCCTCATCACCCTGATTACATTTCATTACCCCTGTTCTAAACCCATGTTTCCAGATGTGTCACCTCTCACTGCTGCATACTAATGGTCATAACCCGGCAACATCTACCAGACAGATCAGCCTCCTTTACTGTTTTTTTTTCTTCCTTTTTTTCGTCTCTCTGTTCCACCACGCTGTCATTACCATTTTTAAATGCGTGAAACTTAGCCTTGCCTCACCTTCCTCTATCTTTTTAGAGCGTCGGTTAAGCGTTACTTACTTTGTCCATCTTGTGAGTTGATTTCCCAGCCTCTATCCAGGACAAGATTGGAGGATCTGAGCGAGTGATGTGATTGTGATATGGAAGACTTGGGGCTAATTCTTGTCTGGGATATTGGCGTGAAAGCAATTGAGTTACCAGAACAGGCCAATAAATGGCGGCGGAATGGTGTTACATGGTCCACTGTCGGAAATAATGAGGAAAGAATCTTCATGTGACATGGATATAATGATATGTCAGAGACGGGATTATTATAATACCCCAGTGTGTGTCATAAGCTGCCATGTCTCCTTATGACGACTCATGGCCAATTACTCATTTGTTTTGAGACAGAGGACATGTAGCTGTTTGTTGAGGTTGCATCACAACCCTCAATGTGTCTGGGTTTCAAGAATTATCCGGTCGAAGAGTTGGGGAGAAGCTGTTGTAAATGTTGGAGACACTTTGGACGTGAACTCACATTTCTATCATTTCTCTTGCATATCTCTCTTTTTTTTTTTTTCTTTGCACGTTGCTCCAGTTGCTGTGATGGAAAAGAAGTTTGGATAAAATACAAAAGTGTTCTCTAATAAGTCCTCTTTGGCAAAATGCTTTAGTGAAGGAGGAATAAAAAAACGTGGGGACGTGCGGTTATGGGGAAATAAACCGTACGCTGGTAACGGTAACTCTGCCACACGTGCACTGTGCATGTTTTGCTAATTGCATTAGTTAGCACATTAGATGGCTAGTAAGACGATCGAATCCGCCAACTGCTCTTTGTCTTTCCACGCTCGCAAATGCTCGGTACATTCTCAGAAAGCACTGAGTGAGCATCCCGTTATCGATCCAGCATAATCCTGACCCTTTCTAATTACACCCAGTGAAACTACAGCAGCGCTGAATAACTGCGCTTCCTTACAGTTCAGCGAAATCTCCGCTTTCGCGCGCAGCCCAATCGGAGGTGTTTATTACGCTCCTGCAGAGCGTCTATGAGCCTGATCCGCCTGTTCGTAGCGCGCACCATGCGTTTTGTAACAGTTAATTTAACCCCGATGATTGTAATGTGTAAATGTGATCTTTTTAAGTGATTTCGCAGTGTGAGTCGCGCATGCTGCTCTGGAGTCGGTCTTTCACCGCGGGAGATTGGGCACCGGATCTCGTCGTGCAGATTACAGCAACTCGACTGCATGCGAAATGTTTAGGAGTTTGAAGGGAGTTAAAATCATAAGACATCGTCACTCTAACCTTAGAACATCACTTTACATGCCAGCTGGAGTTATCCTAATGAATCCCTGATAACTATAGAGCCCTTATTTGGAGATAAGGACATGAAGACGTACGGTGCTTCAGTGTGGGTTTGAGTAGACCGTCGAAGACTTTTTAATAGCATGAGGGCATTTTAACAGCTGGTCCAAATACAGTTGTGCCTGTGGTTCACGGAAAGGGGTCGGGGACCGATTTGTACACGAAGCGAAGCAATTTTTCCTGTAAGAAAGCATTGAAATGCGATTCATTTGTTCACAAGAATACCAAATAATATGTTTTGTTAGTTAATGTTCTGGCTTTTATGGTAAAAACTTTAAAGAAAACATAATGCACAGTAGTCCCTCATCTTTGGTGGGGGTTATGTTCCAAAACTTTCCAAAAAAGACGAAAATCCGCTATACATGGATGACATTTTTGGTTTTTTAATAATTTAAGCCCTAAATGATCCTCCCACACTCTTTAAATACATTCTAGACACAATTAAACCCATAAAGAAGACGAAATTTTCCATCTCAAACCACATCGTTCTTCGGCCGCAGCGTTCGTGAACCACAGGCACCACTGTACTAAAGTCCACCTCCAGGACAGATTTTGGGAAGAGGCTGACAAATGTAGGTTTGCTTTCATACTGAAGAATCCCTCTGGAAGAAAGAATCCATGGTATAATTTCTGGCAATATTTTTGGGTATGGTAGTGTAATAATTATGTATCTTTTTTTTTTTTTAAGCATTAGCATTCAATTGGTGACCAACAGAGCGATTCTAGATAACTCTTGTAGGAATACCTGTAAACAAGAAGCCCTTCTCATACAGTCCGGAGATAGCCGTGCGTTCCCACAACGCTCTCGTCCTCTGAAAGTCTGGTTTTGTGTATCAGTAATTCTAACAACCCTTTCCCCAACATCACTGAATTAGAAACAGGAAGTAACATCACAAGTTGGACGGATCCCATTACTTGATATGCAGCAATGAAAAGTAATAGCTTTGACACCTCCTGTGGACCACACTGCGATTCGGTCTACACAAACGAATCTAACTTCGGGCACAAACAGTACCGAGTCTAATGAGGGGAAAAAAAATAAAATACGAGTGTGAAAATAGGAGAAGCATTAAAATATTATCGGATAAGAAACGTTTCTGTTACGGGGCTCAGCTCCAAGTAGAAAAACTTCAGGAAGTGAAGAAGACTTACACACCCAAGGGATGCTTGAGGAACACTTTGTGTGAGTTTTGGACAAACAAGTCTGTTTGTACAGAAAGGAAAACGGAGCGAAAGAGTTTTTATAGCTTGCGCCGCACGCTAACATCCAGTATAATCATGAGCTGAAGGCAGAATTCTAAGGAAAATAAATCAGTTGGAAATTGTTACCGATCGGAAAAGTCACCAGTGCCGACAGTGTATGAGTGCGACGTATCGCCACTTCCTGACCAATCAGAACACAGAATTCAGTAGCGCTACAGGAGCCATAGGTGTACAAGAAAATTAATCAGGACAGAATGAAGTGTGGAGAAAATGAGTCTTAGTTTCGGGAGGTTTTTTTTTGTTGTTGTTGTTGTTGGTTTGTTTGCTTATTCTGGCCTGGATTCCTAGCTTCTCAGAGTTTACTGCTAATGAGGAAAAGAAAAGTACTTTCGGCTTCCAGGCGGACACTGGAAATTTGTCGAGTTTAGTTGTGAGGAGTTGGAAAGATTCTTGAGAAGCAATTTTGGCTTTTGGAGAGTGCAGGGCTGGAGAAGAGCTGCAGGGCATCCCTAATGATTCACCCAGCCCAAACAGATTAGGCGTACAGCATGGCCTCCTTTCCCACGCCCTAAATCATTCATGCTACACCGTGTTCGAGCTCTTCAGCAGAAATAAATAAAACAGGTAAAGTTTAGCAAAATAGGCCGAGGGGAGGGAGAGAGGTATCGAAACGTGGAGACATGAAAAAGCGGACAAGATCCTTTTTTTTTCCTTTTTTTTTACCCTCGGTTTTCACCTGCCACTTACACGCTGCTCTTCAAAGGAATGAGAAAGCCAAAAGAAAGAAAGAAAGAAAGAAAACAACCACAGAACAAAACAACCTATTTATTACTTGTCTTCTATTTATGCTACTGAAACCTTTGCCGATTCCTATTAACGGCACTTTACACCCTATTCACACCCATTTCATTCAGGTTGATTTGTACACTGCTTTAACGATACGAAGTGGGGAGGAAAATTACTCGCTGAAACATCACGAGGAGGAGGCCGTGTCCACCAAACATGCACTGATAAGCTGCACGTGTCGTCGCATGGCTAAGAAGCGACATCTTTCTGAGTTTGTCATAACCGGTACTCTACAATAAGCCCACTAACACACTTATATGTGCGTCATACAAATGAAACCGGCAGCTTTTCCTTTCTATGAACTCCGTCTCGCTTTTAAATTAACAAGTCAAACGTGATTAAAAAAAAAAAAAAAAAAAGGTTATAAAATCATGAACTAAATAGCTTCCCTGATAATGAGCTCTATTCCTCCGTCTCACTCCGTTTCCTTCCCTTCACTTCATAGTTGGAGATTTCGAGACGTTTGACGTATGGTGAGGACTACAGAGAATCAGTCATGTGCAGAAAGACAGAGTCTGGATGAATAATAGATACCATGTACATCCAGCGTTAGACTGGACGTTCGGCTGGAGACAGGTGGAGAGGATTAAAGAAGCTGGTCGTCTCCATCTCCTTCTGGATTAAGCAAGAAACGCACAGCTTCTCTCCATGGTTTTCTGTAGTGTTCTGCTTCTGGCTCACTCTAAGAACTGACATAGGGCCTCCGTCCCATCACTTAATGTTAGACAGATGCTGAGATCACAACCTCACCTCACTGTATTAACATTTTATCATAGTAGGTGTTACTTTATACAGCAGTTAGTTCCAGGCCACTAATTTGATTGGTGGAGCAGCGTTTCCAAGAGTGTCTGTATTTCCTACATGCTCACTGGGACGTTTCGCTCTGGGTATCGTTCATATCACTCTGTCGTCTGGGTCCTTCCACTCTCTCATTCAAACCGGCTACCACAGTAGACCTAGTGAGATCATTAGCGGACCATGCAAGGCAATGGGTTTGGCGAGCACAGTTTTAGACTTTCAGTGTGAAGGCTCATCAGATGAGGATGAAAAGAAAGAAAGGACACCGGTGTTCGCCGAAGTAGCTTTAAAACGAAAAGAACGAACAAGTCAACGTGAGCTAGCTAGTGACGTAGCAACCAAGCAGACGTGCTACGAAGTGGGTGTGGCTTCCCCCGGGATATATTTATACTAGCAGAAATAAGCAGAACGTTTGGCTAGCATTCTGACGGAGATGTCAGATATTTGACAGCAATGTTATGTTTATAAATGCACCATCACGCTCACAGTCGGAGTATCTGTCTGATTGGCGGGAGCGCTCACTCTGCAGGCTTAATAAGACATTCTGCGTCAGTCAGAGGGACAGTTTTGGACACTTGAGTCTCAGAGAGCCACCTAGTCCTAAACTGACATTTCAAACTACAGTGGAACCTTGGATTGCGAGTAACTCGGTCTGTGAGTGTTTTGCAAGACGAGCAAGAAATTGTAATAACTTTTGACTTGATGAACGAGCGATGTCTTGCGATACGAGTAGTATGCGTACGCTTCGTCTGCCGAGCGTCATGTGATCACAACTTCTCTCTCTAACTCACTGCGGGATTGTGGCTCACTCGTATAGTCAACATCCGCGCTAGCGTATACTGTTAGTGTGTGTGTGAAAATGGCCCCCAGGGAGATGTGTACAACGTGGGAAAGAGTGTAAAACTTTGTAGAAAAGCACCACCCGAATAAGGCTGTAGCAGAGCGAGCGATGAATCTGTTTAATGACAATTAATAAGAGTATATAAGAGTGTCGGCCAAAATGACAATAATGTAATGTAATGTCATGTAATGTCATGTAGTGAAAGTCATCCTACACAATAATCCTCCCCCTCTCCTCCTCTCTGGTCTCCCTCACACCAGCCACGAGGCTTTTAAAAAAGTAAAGTGCAGCTTATTTTGTTTTATGTATTTTACTTTATATTTTGTATTAATCATTTTTATGTAAATATTTGTGGGTTGTGGAACGAATTATCTGAGTTTCCATTATTTCTTATGGGGAAATTCTCTTTGATATACGAGTGCTTTGGATTACAAGCGCGTCTCCGGAACGAATTCTGCTCGCAGTCCAAGGTTCCGCTGTACTTCCAAGTATCTTTAATGCCCTTAGTGATTTGTGAGTTGTCAGCAGGAACTCGTGAAAGTTCAATGAAATGTAGCTATAAATGGATAAAAAGTATGTTATGTTATAGTTTAATAAATAAAGATCCATCATTGGCACAATCAATCCCATGAACCCAAAGTTGATTATTTTACCATAACTAAATCCCTCCCTAGACGTAGCATTTAATATGTGCCTAGAGGGAATGTCTGAGATTTCTAGCATGGGGAAGAGGTTCAAAAAGAGAAATGGAGAGAATACCAGAAAGGAATGAGAAGGGAAAAGAAAGGCTCGGCTTATCACCTTTGAGAGATCCGTCTCTGGAGGACTTGCTTCAACCTGATCACCAGTTTTGTTTAAAAAAAAATTGGAGATGTTTGATCAACTATGTGTTTCATTATTAATCATCTCCTTGGGCTGAGAAAAGAGAGAGTGAAGTCTTATCACTCCGACATCACTCTCTTCTCTCTTTCTCTCTGTCTCACAGCATTTTGTATTTGATTCCATTTCATCTCTAGGCCTGCTGTGCAGAAACCCCACAACACAGGAAGAGATAACACACACACACACACACACACACACACACACACACACACACACACACACACACACAAACACACACACACACACACACACACACACACACACAAGAAGCAAAGGGATAAGATAAAAGGAACTCTGTATGTGGGCCAGACAGACAGACAGGCAGATAGACAGATTCTCATGTCCCCAGGATAAGCTCCGGTTCCATCGTGTCCCTGGTGAGGAAAAAAGTGACTACAGAAGATGAGTGAGTAAATGACCGAATAACTGTTCTTTCATTATACGGTATGGCGACTCCTCGTTCCAGTGCGCTTCATGTTTTTAATGAACAGTAACAACAGCACGCAGTTTCAGAGTGGGTCAAAATGTTTGTCAGGGTCCAAAACTAGACAACACAGCTGTTCAAGTTAATGCCAAAGATATCAGCAACAGTGAGCACTACCGACGTGCTCGCTGTGTCATCAAGCAATACGTGAAAAGTTTCACCCCTGAAAGGGCAGAACAAAGGCCCTGACCGGTTTTGTGCCCCAGGCAAGAGATGCTAGCTGGAGCCCCTAGCATGGGAGCCAATTCCACCACCAATCACTGTGTTCACTTATGAATACACAATCTGTCTACTTCATCTTTGATTTTTTTTACTTTAGAAACAAGACCCCCCCCCCGGTGATCCGGTGTTGAATTATATTAATAAAAAAGCTGCTGATGGTCAAACCCAGACAGTACCGGTAATCCTCAGGTTACACTGGAGGTGCGTTCTGAAATCACCATCGTAAGTGGAACATCGTCGTATGTCGAACCACTGCTTATCCTATCTTAGGTAGCTTAGGTATCTTAGCCTAGCTTAGCCTAGCCTACCAGGAGTCTTTTCTTGTAGAAGACATGCTTTTGAATTAAAATTAGCTCTTGAAGCACACAAAAAACAGACGGTCATGCACTGTACGGTACACCGATACACAAGTTAACTCAGTGAGTTGGGGAGAGAGTGTGGTGGCGAATTCTGCACATGGCACAAGACATATTCTCATAAACACCCAAACTGTCTGCTAAGATGTCAGCATGACCTTTTGGCACACATTCATAAGCACCTGCGCCCTGTGCCAGACATATTCCCATGCACAGTCAAGATAAGATCAGAGTTAGATAAAGTCCAAGCCAATGGCACCCTGTCATATTCCAAAACGAAGTCACACACACACACACACACACACACACACAGCCATGCAGCTTCAAAACATATGCACACACATAGCCATGTAGTTGCCAAGACAGGACCAGACATGCCCAGACTTGTCACGGACAACTTGACACGCACGGGTCAGGGGCGTATGCAATGCCATTGGCGAGAGGGTGTATACGCCGCCATTGGCTGAAGGAGGGCCCAATGAAAGATCAGAAAGATAACGATAACGAACCGATAAGAAGGGGTGTGTATGT
>JAQLOM010000021.1:1141788-1156373 GCA_030068315.1 Chrysichthys thysi
ACACACACACACACACACACACACACACACACACACACACACACACACACACACACACACACACACACACACCCTACAGCTGACCCGAGCCACACCAAATGGAGATTCCTGTGTCAGATACTTTTCATCTATCCAAACAGTACCCTCGGGGACCGCTGCAGCCTTGACAACCAATCGAACATCCGCTTCACCTCAGCCGTGAGAGAAGGAGGAAGTCCAGGTTGTGTCCCAATCCACACACTCACATTCTAATTGAAGTGTCTGGCTCACACAGAGCCACTAATCGATTGTATGTCAACAGCCAAATCAAGTTTAGGACAGCTCGGTTAATTTATGTTCTCTGTGGGAGTGAAATGACGCACTCTTTGGACACCTTTTTTAACATTAGGTCTAATATACTGCTATATATTACTAGGAATCTCAACATGCTTTTAAGCGTTCTTTAAAAAACTTGCATGATGCAATCCAGACATTTAAAACATTCACTTAAAAAAAAAAAAAAAATAAATAAATAAATAAATAAATATATATATATATATATATATATATATATATATTTTTTTTTTTTTTTTATATATATATATATATATATATATATATAAATCAAACCTTGAGACAAAGTATAAATTGCATCCACTTGATGTTTTCTGACATTTATTTAGCCCCCACCCCCCCCCTCAATAGTCTACACATTTCGGCAGCTAGCTAACCCAGCGATGAGGGTGATGAGACCATGTTAAAAACTTCAAGTTTTCTTCCTTATCTACTAAATCTGACCAGAATATCAGCATTTCCCTCAGATTTCTGGGCAAAGATTAACTATTAAGCACCGGGCGCTAACTGTAGTTCCACGGGTTGTGTTATATTAAAGGGACGCCAACATTTGAGCCCATTACGATTTAGACTTCCACTCATATAGGGTTTTGTTTTTTTCATAAAAGAAACCGCATTTAAATGCAGCAAGCAAAAAGGCCATTATCTGTGACTTCATCATAAAAAATTATGATCCATTGAGTACACACACACACACACACACACATGCACGCACGCGCACACACACACACACACACACACACACACACACACACACACAAAGTGCTGACACTGGAGACTCCTTCCATAAATGTCTCTTTACAGAAAATTTCATCACTTCAACAATTACACACTTATTAAAAATCAGTTTCTGATCATAGAAACAATAATTACATTGTAATATATATATAAATGCTTTTATTTAAACAACTGTAAATACCTACACATCGCTGCTATAGGTACATAAGAGTCGTATGTCACAGCTGAGTAATCACACAGTCATAATAACGCTGGTTTGCCAGGCAAAACAAAACATTTTTCACAGCATAATGCAAACAATAAAACATGATGCGATGGCGTGATGACGAAGAATTACTGATGCCACTCCAACGTTATTACTTTCCTACAGCACCATGTCCTGAAGGGTTTTATTCTATTCTGCCTTATTCTGCAGCACATTCCCAACACCAACAACATATTAAATAATTACACGACACGATTTATCCTGTGAAACAACATAGCTCCTGTATTTATTTACTTTATAGCAGCTAAAACAGCCGTTCCCTCACCAGCCTCGATTTCTCTCTCTCTCTCTCTCTCTCTCTCTCAAATAAACCAAAAATGCACAGTTTTCCATGTTACCCAGAAACCACAAAGAAGTGTAAACTCCCCCTGACCTGAGGATCTTGGAAACCTTACAGTCACAGTTTCACCTCTGACCGTTACAAAGCGCTGACACTGGAGACTCCTTCCATGAACGGCTCTTTACAGAAAATTTCACCACTTCAACAACTACGCGCTTATTGAAAACCCATTTCTGATTGTAGAAGCAATAATATATTCAAACGTGTCAACTGCTCTAGAAAGCGCATCAATCCGACCACTTTCCGACTAATCAGAATCCGGCAGCGCTGTGGGACGGATCATTGTCCCGCAGTGTATTTGTGTATCGAGCGTAACCGGCTAACCAGTACAGCAATAACAGAAATAGCTGACGCTTTAGTGGACTCCTTTATAAAGTCCTCTCCAGCTGACACACACACACACAGCTGTTCTGATCCGAAGGGTTTCACAGCTTCCCTTATTTGGGAAATACAAATACAAAAAAAAAACAAAAAAGGTTTAACCATTTGGTGTGTTTTGCGTCACGTGACCTCGGCTTCACCTTCCTGCTCAGAAGAGATAAAGCTTTAACTTTTAGCACAAGAGGTTAATCTTTTTCTTCCCCCGAGACCCCACCCAACTGACCGGAGAGCATATTTTCCAGCGAGAGAACTAGACACAATAATAAAACGTGCTTTACAGCGTTATGCCCCAGTCATAAACCGGATTTAAACCGGATTGAGGGCGGAATATTTAATCCACAGACAACAAAACGCGTCTGAGTTTAAAGTTTTTGGGTCGCAGCCCTCACCACGGTCCTGCATGTTACCACCACACTGTATTATTAAGTCAAATCATAATCATTTAAAAACGAAACTGAGGATAAACACGTGTATTTTCTGATGACCGGAGCCAAATGTGCACATCAACATGTTGCATCAAAGATGCTGAGGCACTTCTTTAAGTCTGACAGCTCAGGAAGACCAAAATTAACGCGTAAAGTGTTAAATTCAGCTCCTGTATTCATACACACAGGTATAAAACTAACAAATAAACAAAACACCAGAGGTCAGAGGTGAAGACTGGACGTTTCCAGGGCAGTACAGTTTGAGTAAAGTTAACAAATTAATGCCCTTACATGTCCAATTCAGGATGTAAAAGGACTTTATGTCGTGAACATGTCGAATACTTTTATATTTTTAATTCGAATGCGCACAAAGGGGTCTAAAAACAGGGATAAATTAGCATGGAGGCTTTGAGGAACCCATAAAAGGAGAAGACTGAGGCCTGGAAGATGGAGTTATCATCAGAGCAGAAACTGTGCCGTGTGAGGGGGTGTAATGTCGAACGTAAGGCAGATTGGATCACAATTACAGCATTTTCCGGGGTTATTTTTTGGTTTATTTTTGGTTTTACAGAAAGAACGCAAACGTTAGCTAGCCTCGCTGAGGCGACATGAAAGGACAAGTGGCCGGTTGCCAGGGAGATTTCTTTAGCTAACGTTAGCCAGCAGAACGGAGCTCGCGCACCGCGCAAACAGGGGGGGGGCGTGCTAGTTTGTTTGTTTGCTTATTTATTTATTTTATTTATCCCTAATCGGGAATTATATTGGCAGGAAAAGGTGGGGGGAAGCATATGAATCCGTCTTGGTGCGCTAACAGGGTGGATACGGAGCAAATCCACAGAAACCGAGGAGATAAAAGTCTAATATCGCACTCAGCATTGCGCGTGCATCTCTGAACTACTACTACTACTACTACTGACTACTGTTATTAATTATTATTAATTATTATTAATTATTATTATAATGTGCGCGTGCGTGCGTGTAGCCCATAAAGGCTGAATCTGTTAGGATTTTTAAAAGATATCCAGTTTTACCTTGTGTGTGTATATATAAATATATATAAATATATAAATATAAATATTTTTGGTCATTTTTTTTCCCCCAAGCTGAGACTAAAAACACATCCTGGGGACTATTTCTAATCTTCCCTCTAGTCTAGTACTATTATAACTACTACTACTGCTAATAATAATAATAATAATAATAATCCGTAATAACAATAATAAACCGTCTGTAGTATCATGAGTCTCCAATCTGCCCCCAGTGCCTGTTTTTTCTTTTGTTTGTGTCGGATTTGTTTTGTTTTATGTTTGCTGATCAGTGTTTTTTACCTGGAGCTGTTCTTTGCGCTAGGGTCCATCCCTTGAAACGTGGTGGTCGTTGTCATGTCGTGGTCCGGAGTGAAAACGCGGGTGATAAACCTGCTGTTCGGCGTTTAATAGCTCGATCTAGCGCCCAAAGCGTGTGAAGAATGCCGTGTGCCCTGCGCATGGACTCCGCCCGACTCGGGATGAACACAGGGCAATCTGGCCAGCCGTTTAGGTTTAACGCCAGCCCACATGGGCCCGCCCACCGCACCAGCGCGGGGTCTGATTGGACAGCACGCAGGGAACTCGGGATCTGATTGGAGGACGTTCGCGTCACTCGGAGTTTTGGGTCCGTTCCTCCCCCCCGGCCTCATTCCACTGAAATGACAGGCGGTGATGCAGCGTCCATGATGGTGCTGTCTGGGAGGGGAGTCCAGACTTAAACCGGACTTTTAAACCCACACAGGAGTTCTGCTTTACTTACTCGGACACGGATTCACTCTGAAACATCGCTTTGTTTACTTTGGACACACAAAATGTGTTTATTTTTGTATTTTTAATCTGTATTTTTTTTCTTTTTTTAAATCAAAGCAACTGGTTTAGAAAAAACAAACAAAATAAATCAGATATTTTCATTACCAAAATAGTTATTGTAAATTATGGATTTAAATGAATTTAAGTTGTTGCTTTTTTAAATTTTGTATAATGTCAACACTAAAAAATATTTACTAATCTATGCCAGGTGCACACCCCCTTTTTAAATAAAAAGCTTAAATAATAATTTAATTTTAAAAAATCTGGCATTTTTACTACCAAAGTAGTTAATGTAAATTTGGAATCTAAATGCATTTTTTTAAAGTTATTTTTCTTTTTTAAATTTTGTCTAGCCGTTAACGCTAAAAAGAAACCTTAATCTATCCCAGGTGCACCCCCCCCCTTTTTTTTAAATAGAAAGCTTAAATGATAATTTAATACAAATTTAAAAATATATATATCTTGCATTTTGACTACCAAAATAGTTATTAAAAACTTGGAATTTAAATGTATTTGTGTTCAATTTCAGCCAATTTATATATAAGATTTAATTGTTTTTTTTTTAAGTAATTATCAGTACAGTTTATATTTATTAAAAGGCTTTTCAGGAGAAACCAATGAGCCATGTAAGAGGTAAAAAGAGTTTTTCTTTATTTTAACAAATGACAACATTAGACTGATGCTCAGACTTGACGGCAATATCAGGACTTATTATCAGCAATTATTCACAATTCACCTACTGAATCCGGGGCTTGTTTCACTTTATGCACGTCTACTGCCAATTAATTAGTTTAAAAAAAAAATCATATGGAAGGCAACAGAAACATTATAAAAGCAGGTAAAATTAAAAAAAAAAACCTGAAACACAGACTTGTCTAGCAGTACAGAATACCCAACTTCACCAGGTGTTCATTTCATACAAAGTGTTTTTAATGTCTTCTAAAGACGCAAGATGATGAACTGTCTCGCTTTAAGTTTGGTGTCAAAATGTTTTGTTCTCCCCCAAGTAAAACTGCTCTACTCAAATGACAACACAGCTCGGAGGAAGGGGGAAAAGAGAAAAAGATCTGGACCATGGACTGCTTTTTGGGAGCTTTTGTGGTCATTTCTTAGCAAAGGAAAAAAGAAATCTGGGCTTCTGATCGGAAATTGTTCATGGTGCTGACTTAAGGTGTGTGAAATCACTTATATACAAAAAGCAGGAACTGCAAAGGTGGAAAAGCATCAACACGCTATACAACAGCAGTCAGGAGTAACTGAGGGAAAAGAGGTGGGAAAGAGAGACAGAGAGATTGATATATATATAGTATAGAGAGAGAGAGGCGGGAGAGAGAGGTGGGAGAGAGGACATGAGAGAGAGAGAGAGAGAGAGAGAGAGAGAGAGAGAGAGAGAGAGAGAGAGAGAGAAGGCAGTAGAGTTTCTGCATTTAGACGAGGCCTCCTGTCTGTTGCTGGAAAACGTCAATTGTGTCTTCGTCCTCCATTTCCAACTGTGAGAAGGAAGAGAGAGAGAGACAGAGAGAGAGAGAAACATGAGTGAGCATCGTATGTGGCTGCAGGCGACTTTCTGAATGCTGCATGTGTGAAATATTTCCATTAGGTCTGTGAAATCTGGCCCGTTACAGTCGAAAGCTTCACACAGACTTCCTCGGGCTTAATGACGCAAACGTCGTGCCGTTATCCAAAACGCCACTTCAACAATATACTGCCGGGATTAAGGTGGAAAAAGCACCCTCAGGGGGAGGGGAGTGTGTGAGAGAGAGCCATCAGCATAAATCTTTCAGGGTGGGACAAAAGGGGGAAGAGAATACACACATACATTTTGTATATGTGTGTGTGTACTGTATATATTAATATAATACCTCAGAGCTGTCGAGTTCTGGATTCTGATTGGTCAAAAGGTGTTGATGCATTTTCTAGGACAGCAGCTCTGACAGTTAGGCAGGTTTACATATACACACACTCATTCAGATATGTTATGGTTTCTATAGCAACGGGTCTTTCACAAGGTCTTGTCCTGCGCCACGTAAAGAGATTTAAAATGTGTTTAATCGCTGAAGATTTCTGAGTGGAGAAGCATCTTCATGGAACATTTATGGAAGGAGTCTCTGGTGTCAGTGTCGGCGTTTTGGAACCTTTCCGACATCTCCATGACAGAGGAGGTGACACTTTCTGGTTTTTAAAAGAAAACAAAAATCGTATTATTTACTTTATGAGAAAGAAAAAAAAGTGAGTCTGGCGAAGGAGTCGATATTTATAGTTGCTACATTGTAAGCGAGCACTTGTTTCATGTTTACATTAAATGTAACTATAAATGGATAAAAAGTACGACATGGTGTCCTTCCGGTAATGAAAAAAAAAATCATCGTTAGATGATAGCTGCGGCATAACAGGGATAAAAGATTTCAAGACGCAGCTACGCAATGAGCTGTGATAGAAAATCAACCACAAACCTTCTGACCAACCAGAATAGAGAATTAAACAGCACCGGAGTCTAAGGTGTTTAAAACAGGGCTCCTTTTGTTTTTTTTTAATAGAAAAACAAAAAACAAATCTAAACCTGGTGTTTCTACACTGAGATCCTAGATAACCGAAAATGCATTTTAATGATCTCCTCTAATCAGGAGTTATAAACGCTGTAAAACCCTCATACTGCATCTCATCTCTTCTTAAACTACTGCTCGTTTTCCTTATACCTCATAAATTTGCTAGAACGTTCCACCCTAGTAAAGAGGCAGCGTGATGTCCGGCTGTAAAGCTGTAATGGTTGGGGCGAGGGTTTCCGGCTTTAATGATCTATTGATCATATTTATTGATCAGGACACAATAGCGGTCTCCTTTGTGGTGGTGAAATGAAAGGAAACGAGCGGTCTCTGCTAAATACCCTCCCATCTGCATGAAATATGCTTTCGCATCTGTGCGTGTGCAGCTGACCCCGGCTTTTTGTTAAGCGCACGCACACGCATGTTCGGTGGACTCCCCAGGGAACTATTGAGGGCTTGAACAAAGCGGCCGTATCCTCCGCAGGGTCCAAATGGCACCGTGTGTGTGTCACTAAAACCACTTATCAAACACATGCACATCATTTTGATACAGAAACTGAAAGGTTCATCTTTCTACAGGGTTGAGAAAGGGTCAGACGACCTGGCAAACCTTTCACATCACGTCGCCACCTGGGACAGTTCTACAATACACACATTATTACAGGTGCTCCCCTAGTTACCATGGCCCGACTTACAATTTTTCAAAGTAACGATGATGACCACGATACGCTAAAATTTGTAAAAAAATTTTTTTAAGATATTAAATATGCTGGCAGGTATGACGTATGTCAACAGCATATGACATACGATGTGTTCGGATGACACCCGGATGTACGCCTCACTCGCCTTGCGTGACGCCTCACTCTCTCCTGCGACCCACAGAGTTCCCTTGTGTATCGGTGTACTGTACAGTCCATTACTGCCCGTTTTTTGTGTGCTTCAAGAGCTAATTTTAATTCGAAAGCATGTCTACTAAACATCCCAGCATGTCTCCTACAGGAAAAGACTCCTCGGTAGGCTAGGCTAAGCTACCTAAGCTAGGCTAAGCAGTGGCCTACGACATTCAATGTACGATATTTTCCATTTACGATGAGTATTGCGGAACGCATCTCCCTCACAGCTTCAGGACTACAGGTTTGATAGAATTCTGGTCCAAATCGTAGCGATACTATTACGGAAATAAAATAAAACAAATATTTAAATGACTTCAAAAGTGATCGTGATTAAGTTATAAATATAAATTGTTGATGTAGGGGCGTGGTGGAGCGCCGCTTTGTGAATGGAGGAATGAAAGAGTGGTGAGGAATGAATGAGCGCTGCCACTTGTTCATGATGTAATAAACCCACATGCTTTATTCATTCTCTGTGTGTCTCACAGTGAGCTTTTAAATGCCCTAGAAAAGAGCGGTGGCTCTGTGTTCTCTCGACCATACCAAAAAAAACGTATACGTTTCCATATTTTATATGGAAATTTAGCTGAATTTACTTTAATATTTATGTTACAAAATTAGTAAATTCTATTTTTATTAATAATTTAGCAATAAAATGCACGAAAAATGATACACTGAGACGGAAAAAAAAGCAAACAATAATGAACGTGAAGGATATTTGTCGTTTCCGTGAATTTGCCGGGGTTTCGGCAAACAATTAGTTATTTTCCAAGAAAAATCTGCGAGCAACCAAGGGTGCGAACTCTGAACCGTGAGTTCGCGAGGGTCGACTGTTTTATATCCAGGCGCCCGCTTGGGATCGGTACTGGGGCTTATTTTTGGAGTAGGTCTTATATTATGAGCTCCAGAAAAATCATGCTAGGGCTTATTTTCAGGGTGGAAAAGGTAGCAACCAGTCGTTCTTAAAGATTTACTTATTTTTTTTGTTAATACCTTTCTACTTATCACGAAGTCCCAAAATAATGTTAAAATAAAACCAAGGCAGAATAAAACACAATCCATCCAAGACACTGCATGTGTACGCACCATTTCTTTATCTATTTATCTATTTATTTAATTAATTTTATTATTATTATTATTATTATTATTATTATTATTATTATTAGGCTCACAAACACAATCTATTCCAGGAAATTGGTTGTGAACCAATTTGTACATGAACCAAAGCACTTTTTCCCATAAGAAAGCACTGAAATTCGATTAATTCGTTCACAAGCCTCCCAAATAATACTTTTTGTTAGTTAATGTTCTGGTTTGATAGTAAAAACCAAAAAGAAAAAGAAAAGCACAGCATAGCATAAAAAAACACACGAATAATAAAAGAAACGTATGAACTAAAGTAAAAAACAGTATGCAGTGAAGTGCTAAAAGCCGCATTATATCGACGCTACCCCTAAAATGCCTATTTATTGTCTGTAGGAGCTCAGTTTCTCCTGCAGCATCATAACCTTCCTCCTCTTCACTTCCTTGGCACCAGAAGGCTTACGAGTTGCAGGGCGTTTGGGTGGCATTGCAGGGGCTTCGGAAAACCAGGAGAAAGCAGCAAAAATAAGCAGTGAATGGCTGAAGTGGGCACGGTGACGTAGCTAAGGCAGAAATCACGCAGTGAACTGGGAAGTCCGGGGTGCGGAGGCGGAGTGGTCCTGCTCCTTTCTTTGATGAAGGCGCGTCTGCAGCAGCCATTGGCTACTGGTAAGGCTCGAGCCAATTGTGTGCCACCTACCAATACGTCTGCGTATTTCCTTAACCGATGCCATGATTTAGCTTGTTATTTTATCAAATATAATAGCTGATTTTTTTCATGATAAAGTGGATTTCCTACATTGTAAAAATAGTTGGGTTCCAATGAAAAACAATGTGTAAAAGTGAACCGATGATAACTGATCTATGAAAAACTGGGGGTTCACTGTACAGGAGTGTAAAATAAAGTTTACACTTTTTGCATACCTTCGCAAGGAGGAGTTCGGGCGTGGAGGAATGGAAAGGGGGGGGCTACTATTTGGACTTTATGGCTATAAAGCACTAAAAGTGTGTCCGAACACCGCTAATAGCTGCTAGAGACCGATACGCACTCATTGTTTTAGTGCCTGGGGGCTTGGGATGGTGTCGTGTTCAAATGGCGTCGGTCAAGGAATCTGTTCGTCGACCAAATTTTATACATGAACATTGATGAAACTGCTCGTCGGCCACAGCGTTCGTGAACCACAGGCACCACTGTATTATTAATATTATTTAAAACCTCTAAAAACAATGACGACCAACAGCTAAAGATATTAACATTCACATATTATTTGATTCTCTGCATTTTCTCAGACTTATTATTTGATCTGTATTCATGTTTAATGAACAGTCCCTAAGTAGTGATCAGTGGATCCTCTCATCTATGGACACCGCATTAACGGATATCGGATGTAACGGACAAAATCCGCTGGTATGAATACATAATCCATTATCCAGAATGTCCGGTACGAAAGTTTAAAAATCCCGGGTGTTGCGAACTGAGTCCTGTAGTTCAGCAACTGTCCGCTAGGCGTGTGTCTGTTGAGCTGTGGTGGTTGTGAAACAATGCTGTTTTTTCGGCGATTATTTGGTGTTTTTCACTGATTTTCTACCCAGTGCCGTCATTATGCCACCCAAAGATAAGACCAGTGGTAAAAGAAAGCGTGTCAATCTTAGTACTGACCATAAATTAGAGCTGATTAAGAAGTCTGGTGTTTGTGAGGAGTATGGTGTGAAAACACATAAGGGAAATGACCTTTACAATTGTATTTACATCTTTATTTACATTAGGATTTAATGTACTTACCTATTTATGTCAGTTGTTATGCTGCTTGTCATGTGTACAGTACTTGGGGAGCACTTTTATGGACCTTAGTTGTGTTTTTCCTTGGATTTCCACTATTTTAACCCCCCACACACACCCTTCATATCATCGGACTATTCAAGTCAACGGACAACCTCTCCCCCCGATTAGTCGGTTAATGCGAGGATCAACTGTAAGTTTTGACGTCAAGGCCAAGATTCTGACTGACCGACGATCTTAAACCCGTCGCACGGACCAGGTCGAAATCGGTAATCAGATTTCCAAACCTATGTGGGGATCCAACCGTGAGGGCAATTTAATTCTGCTCAAAAAGCAGCACATTTACACACAGACGATTCGAAAATAATCAGGTTTTGGCCACGATACAATGGATACGCATTTCGGAAACGTGATAACAGGAAGCTGCGAATCTCTACACGTGGGTCGAAGAGTAATCAGATTCCCCTGTAAATGAACCCCACTGAAGAAGCCGAATGAAGCGCTGGTTATTTCTTTATTAATGCAGTTTCCAGGGTTTTTGTGGTGAATGAGGAGTGAGCAGCTCTCCTCTTCCCGATTACAGAGCGTTTGTGCATATTTAAAGATAATGAAATATCTAACACTATCCATGTGGGGAATAATCTGATTACTGGGTTCAAATCTGTAAGCATTTTTATTTCAGTTTGAGATAACACACAGTGATGTTAACGTGGCACCGGGTTAAATACCAGTACTAGTATAGTGGATTAAATCAAATTATTGGTACACATGTGAACACCTTCAGGATATCCGCTCGGAGAAACACAGCGTCCGGCGGTTTATATACCAGACGAAACAACACCGTGCACTCGGGACCTTCAGTTCGGACTGTAACTGTGTTCATGAGGTTTTAAACACGGAGCGTAGATCAGTGACTTTAACAGGTTAAACAAGGATATGAAAAAAAAAATACATTTAAGCAGGTGGTGTGATGTAGGCTCGTACCTGTGCAGGTGTGTCTGTCTCGTTAATGGGCTGCCCATCGAACCGGAATCGGATTTGCCTCATCGTCAGTCCCTAAAAACAAAACGAGATGGGGGGGAAATAAACAAACCATAAAAGAGCGATCTGTTCAGCACTTCACACACACACACACACACACAGTCCCAAGGGAGGTCAGCACTCCCACACTGCTGATTAGTTTAAGCCGAGGAATCAATATTACAATTATCCTGCAAATTTCCACAAAATCATCCATTACCGCGAGACCCAAATATGTCTGCGGGATTCTGGGTGTTACAGCTTGGCTAAGATAAAGATCACGCAGTGACGTCAGGGCCGGGAGATATAAAAGCGCGATATCCTGATACGGTGACGAAGGACATCATAGAACAATGTCCTGACACGAGAACTTTATCAAGGCTGGGTTTTTCCCCCCTAAGTAACAAATACAAACTCTGAATAGTGTCCCACTTTACAATTTTAGTGATTCAGCCAAAACAAAAAAAGAAAAAGAAAACAAACAAACCAAAAAAAACAGTGTTTAATCATTTATTTTTGTGTAACATTAAAAAAGAATCAGTTCCCGACCAAAACATTTGCCAGAATTTTGCACCTGGTCGCAATCACATAACTGGGTGCCAAACAAACAGAGCCCCGCCCATTTTCCCTTCCACTTCGTACGCGCCACGCGTCGGATGGCGAACAAATCGATGTATGAACTAAATTCCTGAACAGATTTTGTTCTGACTGGCGAACAAATCCTCAACTGACGTAACACCCATGCTTCACGCCACCAACATTCAGTTCAGGTCAAACACTCGTGGTGTGAACGTGTTCAACGCATTTTTTCATTGTGTTGCTTTTCTCTAATTATTTATAGAATATAAATACAGTTATTTTTCTATAATTACGGTGATTTTAATTTGATTCTATGTTTTATGGCCACGCATAAACCCATAATACACTTTAAAAACATGTTTTGAGGCTGAAACACACTCAATGTATTTACATTCATTTCAATGGGAAACACTGATTCGGGTTGCGAACAAACCGGGTCACAAACAGAGTCTCGGGTCACGAAGAGTCTCGGGTCACCCTGTATTAAAATTGTGGATGTTAGAGGTGTTCGTCAGGTACGTTCCGATCAATCTGATGCACCAGTTCAGCTGTGAAACAGCGTCAGGCCGTTTAGTTTGCGCTGCTTTAACGGTCCGAATAACGAAACCAATCAATCAAGTGTCCGCGTTGATGTGTGTTAGCTAGCTAAACATTAAGCCCCAGGGGCCACATTTTTGGTTGCCTAGCAACAGCATTCTCAAGGCGTCAACCACTTTGAGATCATACTGTTATAAACTGACTTCATTCGTAGGAAGCACAATTTTCCTCCTACTTTCCTTCGAGTGCGCCTGAATGTGTCAGTGTTCACGTTCTTACTGAATTACACACGTACACATTCGTCTTTCTGCTCCAAATCCAGAGCAGAGCTGCAAGCCGGGCTCAGTTTCTCTCTGGCGAGACAACAAACATGCAGAGTCATCGCTCTTACACCGTGTGCATCCTCACAAAGGTGCAATTCATTTAGAAGATTATGGACTGTAGCTCAGCCAAAAGAAAAAAAAAAACCCTCGAGAATCATCTTACACAAGAACGCTCTTGTCGACTTTCTCTCGATTCGCCCGCCGCCACCGTCAATCGGGCGCTCAGCGTGAGGCCCCTGACGCACGCATCAACATAGTTTATGGTTTCGTTTACTCAGGAAGAGCATGCAGTGCTCCAGCTTTGGGATGACGCCCGGTTCCCCTCAGCTCTCGGAGATTTATTGGATGGTCTTGAAATCAATAAAGTCGCAGGTTGGAAAGACTTCAGAAACATTGTTCGGCCGTCGTCCGAGATCTGACGGTCCAGTGTTTCTTTTGTTTGTGTCTGCAGGAGTCGGAGCATCAGACAACACACCAGATAGACTTTATAAATGGTTTGAAGCAAAAATAAATAAATAAAATAAACTTTGATATGATAACTATGTATATTCAGCGAAAAAAGCTGGTTTCTGCTTCATAAAATAAAGGCTGGCTTATTTTCCACTTTATTTCTCAGAATTCTGACTTAATTTTTATTTTATTTTTTGCAATTGTGATTTTTTTTTCCTGTCAATTATGACTTTTCCTCGCACCTCTGACTTCACTGCTGAGAATTCCGACTTAGTTTCTGGCAATTCCGACTCTACTTGTCACAATCTCAACCCCACTTTATTTCATGCTAGGTGCATTTTCCCTTTTCCACACATTTATTTGATGTGTTTGCTTAAAGGTAACAGATTGGTGCTAAATTGAGACAGAAATATTACATAATGTTCTAAAGAAACTTTATTTTTTTAATGTTTACAAAATCTGTAATTTTTTTTAAGACTGAAAAGGAGGGAAAATAGAGTCCCGGACAAAAATTGAAAGAGTTTTTTCAGTATACAATTTTTAGCATAAGTTACTTCAGTTCAGAGTTTTTACTGTTATTCGAAGTGCATAAATAAATAAACCAAGCACACACAAAAACGTCACAAGAAGACGTCGCAAAATATCCAGAATACCTCCAAAAAGTGTATCGTGACCTTGTTTATCCTGACAGCGACATTAAACAGTAGACTCTCGGCCGGCGAACAAATCGACATACAAATTAAATTCCCGAATCGCACATCTGAATATTACTAATGCACTTAATGTTTACTGCAGCGCTCTTATCCAGGACGGTTTTTATTCTGGATCGCCAGAGAACTCTGGAGGAGCTGATTCTGTGTCTGGCTCTTATTATTACTATTACAGTGGAGCCTCTGCTTGCAAACATGTCGGATGGTGAACAAATCGGTGTACGAACTAAATTCCTGAACAGATTTTGTACCGACTGACGCACAAATCCTCGACTGACGTACAGACAGCCGACCCACGCTTCACACCACAAACATTCAGTTCCGCTCAAGCACTCGTGGTGTGAACGTGT
>JAQLOM010000021.1:1193481-1208089 GCA_030068315.1 Chrysichthys thysi
GGAAAGGGGCAAGAGAGAGAGAGCTGGTCAGGGCACCCTGAGCTCTGAATGAACATCACCATGAAATTTATGGATCTAATGTAGACTGCGGACAGAAACAACTTGCTACAGTAAAAGTGTTATTTTTCAGAACAGAAGAAAGACCACCATGAGAAGAGTTTTCAGATCTGTTCACTGGGATGCTGTGAGTGGCCTTGTACACCTCCCGTCACTCCGTAAACAGAGAAGGAACTCCTTAAGTCGAGAAGACTGCCCCAAATGGACGAGTAACAATTTCAGATTGAGGAGTGATTTCTTTGTTCCTGTGAACACATGAATGTAACTAGTGCCTTGCCCTGTTTCTGCTCATAGGCCACGTGCACAGAGCGGTGCTGACGCACTTCCGGTTAAAGTTCAGCAAGTCATTTCTGGTCCCCTTTTGTTTACTGCGTTTATCTCGTATTTTCAGTGTTAACATCATGTCTCTTAAGAAAACGTTTACATTTCAGCGAACCGATAATACAACAGCTGAACACCGTTGTGTGCTTTTGTGTCAGGCGGCCAGTAAGTACAACAAAGGACTTAGCACACGTTTGCCTCGCGCCTCCGTCATGAGTGGGCGTCACCACGGGGGATTTCTCTTCCGCAAACTCTGCTCCCTAATGGCTCCCTGCCCGTTATGCGCATGCGCACGTTTGCCTCTCCCGGATGTGTCCCGGTGTAAATTCACACAATTACAGAAGTCACATTTGTAACTTTTTAATAACTCATTCATGGCCATTTCATGATAAACATAGCGTGACACTGTGCCGCCTCCTGAGGTAATATTAGTGTGCTAATGTGAAGTAAGCTAACAGCTCCCGTAATCTCGACATTAGAGAGAATAAATGAAGAGCTTGTCCTTTCTGCAGTTAGAGAAAAATCCACAAACATTCCGAAAGCTTCAGTAAAGAGAAATCGGAGCGAAACTCGAACTGAAACCCAGCCGAGACTTCAGGAAGATGATTTCAGCTCCGCTGACGGGACGCAGTTTTCCTGCTGTTTTTACACCAGCTCAATCACACAGAAGCACATTTCTGTTCCTCTCAGCACTTACTGTTAGTCACCACTCCATGATGGATTACACTCCACTGAGTTTCACCGTTTCTGCCTGAAGAAGTTCGAGTTTCTTCGCTTTTTCAGCTGCAACAAAATGGCGCCGCGTCTGAGAGACAAACACTTTCACTTTCGGAATCAGACTTTCAGAAATTCTCCCTTGTTGACGCCTCCGCACGGACGAAAACAGGAGCCGGAAGGAGAATGTTCTTTATCAATGACGTTGTGTACAATAACAGGCAGGTCATCAAGACTGTAAGGTGTATTAACGGGACACACACCGATTACTGCTCCGTCAGAACATTTACTGCAGGCTTCTTCCTCGTACATAACTTCATGTAACCTGGATATGGCCTAAACACCACACTGCCCCCTAGTGGTGAAACACATTACACATCACTATCAACACGTCTCCCCTTTTTTCAAATAAAGGTCATCATGACGAAACCTTAAACTTAAGACTGTTATATCCTTCCCAGATGGAATCCATTGCTTCTGTTAATAGAACGCTGAAGACGAGGATGTGGAGATATTTCCACAGCTTTCAACATGAGAAAGTGACGTGGTGCAGGATTTGGTTCAGCGTACAATCACAGTTACCATTCCAGTATCGAATGAAACTCGCTGAGGTCAATGTAGTCAGCTCCTTCAGATAATTAAAGAAATTAAAGCACAAGTTAAAATTCGGTGATGTGGTTAGAATTTCCCGTTTAAAACATCAGTTTGAAAAAAGCTATAAATAAAACATAACTGCTGTTATTAGGCTTTGTTCTGGCTTAAAATTGTGCAGAAAATGATTAAAACTTGAATGTATTTTTTATCTGCTTGTTCAGTGTTTTTCTTCTGTTATATACTCTGAGAAACTGGATTGGTTGAATAGAGATGTGTGTACTTGCCAAATAAACCACTTTTTTATTGCATCAGATGGGCAGTTTAAGGGGGAAAAGATAGATTATACTCTAAGACTTAATAATAAAGCTTAGTAGCTTAAAGTCTTATCTAGTATTATGAACCATATTTTGGTTCTAAAATGTTTAGAAATTATCTGTGCTTCTGTAGCATATGGGCAGTAATGGGGTTTTTTGGAAGAAGTTATTGAATTCCATTAATAATTGTTATAAAAACAAATATGAGTACATAACCTACCATCACATCCTTATGTGCTTACTGAACATCCCATTCTACATTTATTTCCTCATTTGCTGTCATAAAAACCTCCACTCTTCTGGGACGTTTTCCTCTAGAATTAGGTGTCAGGAGTGTTTGCCGTTATATCTGTTTTGACTCCCTTTTGTTTCATATGGCTTCTTAAGAAAAGGTAATTGTGTAAATAGAACAGAAGAAATACTTTCCATAGAAAAACACATGTACCATTGTCAAATACTTTGCACAACACCTCTTTGTTTTCATTAAGCATCACTAAGTCTTTGCCTATAAAATTTTAGGTGGTTGGAGAATCCAAAGCAGGTCATCTGAGACCATTCCTTTTCACAAAAACTCTCCAGTCCATCCAGGGTTCCAGACCCTCCCTTGTGCACTCTCCTCTTCAGTTCACTCCACAGGCTTTCAGTGGGGTTCATGTCAGGGAACTGAGATGACAGACAGCCATGACAGAAGCTTGATTCTGTTGTCAGTTAATTTATTTTGTCGTCCTGCTTTTCATAGGATGATGTGATTTTATCAAGTGTGGCTAAGCTAAGCTAAGCCATTTTCATATATGAAAGTTTTTTAAATAAGTATTCACAAATGGACATAAATACTGAAATTAACATTTTTATTGAATTATTGAGTGATATTTTATTTATTGTAAGAAAGGACATTATAGGTTGACCAAAATCATCATTCTACTTGCATTCTATCTTCTAAAGTGCAAAATACTGGGCACAATTATTGACACCTACAGTTAATAATTATTGAGGTCTAACAAGTTTACTGGACAAAAGGTTCTGAGAACTAAGGGATGTAAGGTCTTAAACAGGCCCTGTATATTTTGTTGGAAGTATTGGAACAAGAAGGGCAATACATTTTGCTACAGTTAAGATATTAGTGTTTGAGATCAAAAGATGGATAAGAGACAATAAATTAGTATTTCTGCTTTACATCTAGAGGTGCTAAACAACTTAGACCAGGGGTTCTTAAAGTATGGGTTTGCGGCCCGGTGGTTTGGGGACCCCTTAAATTTGTTCAGAAATATTTGTAAATGTAACCCCATACCCAACCACCGGGCCGTGGGTACTTTGGTGCCGGTCTCAATTATGTTTGAGATTTGTAACTGTAGCAGCCCAAAAAGGTTTAAGAACCACTGATTAGACCATGGCATATTTGATTCCAGACTGTCCTATTTATGGTGAACTATAATATTTAAACTATAAACATCTGTACATTGTGTGAATCAAATGTTGATTGTTCAGGAAGGTTGCTTCGTCTCCAGTGCCACTCAGTAACTTCAGGATCTCACACACTGATATGTAATGATCAACACATGTTCATTCCAGCTGTTCAGTCTTAATGTCTGGATAGTGTACAGCCTCAGTGTAGAACTATAGTTTGACAAACACACTTCCCAATTCTCAGAGTCTGTTTAATGTGTTACACTTAAGAGAATGATATGTTTATGAATGTGTTGTCTGTTCCCCCACATGGAAATACAGGAACCCTAGAATCTTCATCACTCCCACAGATGTTCATCACAACCTAAATGTAAAAGAAAATAATTTAAATAAATAAGTTACAAACTGGACTATTTTTTTGTAATCAAGCTGCAATTGTTTCTATTCCAAGGGAAACATGATTTCCTGTGATTTCATCATATTGAGTAACGTGTTAACATTAAGCTAAAACACGAAGATGACGAATAAAGGCATAAACTATTGTTCTAAATTGTTCTCAGTTTCTTTTTTAATTTGAAAATAACACAATGCAATAAAACAAACACAATATAAACCAAGACAACAAGCCAGAGACATGGAGCAGTGACCAGGTATGGGGTGTGTGTGGTACAGTATACAAATGTGAGTGTGTGACTGACTTCCACAAGTTATAACAGCAAAAAGTCATTCATCGTCACATCACTGATCTTACCCAATCAAAGGCTTTGGAGCCATTAAAAAGTGAGGGAGTGAGTAAACAAACAAAACAGTAGAAACAGCACTAAACCACAACGTAATATTATTGAGTGCAAATTTTAAGAAGAAGCTGAGGGGAATTTTACAGGAACAACAGAAGAAACGTGTGGAGGTGGAGAGCTGGAAGGAGTGTCAGAGTGAGGAAAGTGGCTCCTTCAGTCAAATATTTGTGGCAGTGTGGCATTAAAGATGATCATGTTCATTAGTTTTTATGAGAGTTGAGAAGAAAGTCTGCTGCTTATCAGAAACAGGGAAAGCCGAGATCATCTTATTCAGACAAAACCAGCAGAAGTCAGAGAGAGCAGCAGGGTGTTACAAGGGAGACTAGGTGTTAGACTAGGCGGGGAGGAGGTAGCTCAGGGGTTAAGACGTTGGCCAACTGATTGGAAGGTCAGGAGTTCAAATCTAGTCACTGCCACGCTGCCACTGCTGGGCCCTTGAGCAGGCCCTTAACCCGCAATTGCTCAGTTGTATGGATGGGATAAATGTAAGTCGCTCTGGATAAGATCGTCTGCCAAATGACTGTAGTGTAATGTAATGTGTTCATTTACTCACATTAGTGTCTGTAGATTGTAATGTTCATCTTCCTTAAGAGCAGAGAGACACTTCATTCCTGAGTCTCCCATTTTATTCCCAGTCAGATTCAGTTCTCGCAGGTGTGAGGGGTTTGATCTCAGAGCTGAAGTGAGAGCAGCACAGCCTTCATCTGAGACACCACAACCACGCAATCTGCAGACACCCAATGCCTCAGTTTATGAACATCACACAACACTGTGTTTGTGTGTTGGGAATACATTTTATCTTTCTGCAGAATAATATATTAGTGAATGATTGAATTTTTACACTGATTTTCTTTATACAGTTTGTAACAATATTTTCTTGACAGCAGCCATTTTCTTGGTGGTGTCCTTCCATTAACAGTATTTTAGTTCAGTGTTTCCTCCAGTGGCCACATGAACAGAGACTTTAGTGAGATCTAGAGATTTCTGCAGATGTTCTGCTCTTCTCCTTTGGTTTCTCTTTCACCTCCTTCAGTATTACAGTTGTGGTAAAAAAGTTTACATTCACTTGTAAAGAACATAATATCATGGCTCTCTTGAGTTTCCCGTTACTTCTACAACTCTGATTTTCCTCTGATAGAGTGATTGGAACAGTTCTTTTATGACTATTATGGGTTAACAGAAAAAATAGAAATAACAGGAAACTCAAGAGAGCCATGATATTATGTTCTTTACAAGTGTATGTAAACTTCTGACCACAACTGTACATGCTGTGCTCTTGGTGTGATCGCTGCAGGATGCCTCAATCTTAGGCAGAGGAGCAACAGTGAACAAAAACACTGAATCTGCTCTGTAGACAACTGAACTTATTGTGAACTGAATTACACACTCGCTCTTTAGAAACATTTTTTTGTTTTTTCCACACTACATATTTCTACAAAATGCCTTTACTTTGCATACAGATGTCACATAACAGATCTTTTTTAAATAAAACTGTGTATATTTTAAAGAATAGGGATGAATTCTAATTAGCTTTTGAAGAAGTTGTTATCTTAGAGATTAGCGTTTTTTAAAACCCAGACTGAATGTGTAACTGGTTTAATTAATATTAACAAGAGCAAGTGTTTTTATTTACACAGAATGTGTGATGTTATAATTATAACTTGGTTCAAGATTAGTCTGTTTTATTACTACTGAATGAAGAAATTGAACTAATATCAAAGCAGATTCGCAGAAACCTTTCATTAAAGTCTCTTTTCTTGTGTCCACTGTAAGGAAAAACTCAGAACAGTAAATGTTGTTAATGGAAGAATACCATGGAGGAAATGGCTGCACCAGAGGAAACTGGCCCATCCATTAAGATTCCACAAATTTATTAATAATTTTTTTTTTTTTTTTTTTTTTTTTAAGTTTAATTGCCATTAATGACCTTGAATGTGAACTGATTTGTTGTGGGAATTATTAGAATGTATATAGAGTAATAATAATCAGAACTTCCTCAGATGAAGAACTATCAAATGTAAAGTAATGTTTGGAAACCACCAATGTTGTTGTACTGACTTAATAATACAGAAACTATCAAATAAACACTTGCAATTGTATATATCTAGTACAAACTAAAGAAATTAGGGTGTATGATTTTTACTCTGTTCTGTACATCTGACCCAAAGACTCTGTGACAAATCATCAGTGTGCAGTGAAAAGAAACAATCTTCCTCCTCAGGACATTGATGATGAACCTAAAACCTCTGCTTCAGTCTCACTATTAGAGAATGTGTCTTACTGAGGAGCAGGTCATGTGACTCTCAGAGAGATGATCTTACCTCAGTGTCTCCAGGTTACAGTCAGGATTCTTCAGGGCAGCAGAGAGACACTTCACTCCTGAGTCTCCTAAATAATTCCCAGACAGATCCAGGTCTCTCAGGTGTGAGGGGTTTGATATCAGAGCTGAACTCAGAGCAGCACAGCCTTCATCTGAGACACCACAATACTCCAACCTGGAGAGACACAATGACACAAACCAGCAGATTTTCATTTTAATATTTCCTTTTAAAATTTTGTCTGTAAAATGATTTTATTATTCAGAATTTTGTGAGGATTCTTCAACAGTATAAACACACATCAGCTCTAAAAAGCGAAGCCCCCACAGGCCCCTGACACCTGTCTATAGTACAGTTTTTAGCACCATCCATGTGTTGGCCATCTCGAGGTGTCAATGACAAAATGGTCTAAATTCCATTTTTCTCACTTAATCTATCATTCCATCTACAGTGTCTTATTCAAACAGTTAATATTCCCTATGTTGATATGCACACATTTAATTTCTTCTATGAACTAGTTTTTCAAATGTTATTCTTCTCTAGACTAAGTCATGGCTACGCCTATTTGATTTTCCTGAAAGAGGCTGGTTAATTTCAAGAAACAAATGTACCCTTATATACCTACTTATTTAAACTTTTCAGGATAAATGCACAAATACAATCGGAATAGAAACTGCCATTTGTAATAAATATGTTCGAAATAGAGATGGGGACTTTTAGCATGCATGGCTAATCATGTTTTTCAAGACAATAGTAAAAAACAAAATGCCCCATTGTTGTGCAGACTTTGGCTGCGCAAACATAAGAACTGCTCAGACTAGAAAACAGGAAATCACATTACTTTGGTAAATAGCCTTCAGTATGGTCAAATAATATATACATTTTCTCAGGTTCCCACAATGCCAGACAGTCTAACACACAGTATTTTTACTAGTCTGCAACACTGTCAGTGTATTAGCAGACTCTTGATTAGACTCATCATTTTAACATTAATGCAAGAAGTATATTAATAAAATAAAGAAAACATCTTTAAGGTATTTCATAATTCATAATTATTTTTTCAGTCAAATGAAAGTTCTGTGGCTGTGAATATTGAATACTAATATATGAAATAAATTAACAATTATATTGTTTGATATTAAATCATAAATATAAATTATTTAGCAGTATAAATATTACATTATATATTTGTTATATTATTGATATTTTAACTGTTTGTTATATATTGATAAATACAAATTCCCTGATTATTCCAGTAACACACAATCTATAGGAGTAAAAAAGTGTTAAAAAAAAAAAAACCTTCAGGACAGGTGCATATGCATAAATGCTGGATGGTACAAATGAATTACAACCATGAGGTTATGAAAGTAATGTTATTTAACCCTAATAATCATCACTGAACAAAATGTATTTCAATGCAAGTCATTTATGTTAACATGCTTACCGGTAGCTTACTGGTGGTCTACTGCCAGTTATATAGTACTGCATAATGTTCGGGAGAGATAGAAAGCATGAAAAAAAAAAATTCAGCGCTTCCGTTTTTGAGATTCCTTTAACTTGGAGAAAAAAAGAAGAAAAAAACCCCTTTCTGTAAATATGCTGTAAACACTAATTTCCTCTGCAGTTGCTGTCCTGCTGGTGCTGTGTGTGCATGTGTGGTATTCCTTTCAAACGGATAGTGTTATTGCTTTAAAAAAGATAAAAGTTAAACTCGTCCAATATAAAACATTCGATGAGAAAACATTTGTGCTAAAATAATGCAAAATGCTTTGAGGTGGGCTGTCACTGTGACACAGACTCATACAGAGCTGGATGAACTAGAAAACAGTCTGTTTATTGAAGAAAACCCCAGAGTTCTGGGAGGAAGAAAAATAAGTAAGAAAACAAACACAAAAGCAGCAAAACCAAAGAAAAAAGTAATTCTCAAGCTCTCAGTCCACTATGGGTTAACAAAAACCCACAGTTTATCCCCTTTGTCAGCTAATGCTGTTTCAGAATCAGCCCTCAATTAGTTCCAGTCAAACCTCTTCAAGAGACAATAGTTTGTCACAGTAGGCACCCACCAATCGTTCACGTCCTGTCACCTGTATTGTCCCCCAGGATTCTGTTCTTGGGCCCCTTTCTCTTCATCACATACATCTTGCCCCTTGGCCAAATTATCTGCAACCATGGTCTTCATTTCCACTGCTACACTGATGACATTCGATTATGTCTCACCACACTGTGCCCTTCTGACCCTCCTCCCAGTTCCCTTACTGACTGTCTATTGGTTTTAAGGTCATGGATGCAACCTAACTTTCTCAAACTTAACATAGATAAAACAGAAAATGTTGCGATGGAAGAGAGGGAGGTAGGGGTGGGGGGTGTTTAGCAGAAAAATGTTGCGATGGAAGGAGGTACCGATGGCCCAGTACCAAAAGACCTGATGGTTGGGGACCCCTGTTCTAATGTACCTCTTGTTTGTTTGTTTGGGTCATGTCTGCTTTTTTTGTAAGAGACCTTAAGTTTGAAAAAGGCATCATATAAAGTTACTAATTATTATTATTATTATTATTATTATTATTATTATTATACTACTGTCTGGCCTAATAAATAGAGATGGTGCTGGGGGGGTATCCAGACATACAGCAATCCTTCGCTTCCCAGCCAAGATTCACTCTTGCAGAAGGTGGGTGAACTTCAGCCATGTCAGGTTTCAAAACCCTGCCCCACGGTGGGCATTGTCCTCTCTTGTATGGCAATAATGGCAAGCTTTGCTGTCTGGTGGCAGGAAGGTGGAACCGACTACTGAGGTCCAAAGTAATGGTAATAACCAGTAAGCCCAAAGAAAGCATGTAAACAGTTTCTTAGTGACAGGAATATTGTTGCACAGCCTCCACCTTCTTCTCTTGCAGCTATGGAAGTCCCTGCCTGATGCTGTACCCCAGGCACTGTACCTTCATCAGCCCAGATGACACATCCTTAAATTAGCAGGGAGACCAAGGTCCAGCTTTGAGATAATCTTGTCTCTCCCCAGCTGCCTGACCCACTCATCCACCTGAGGCATGGGATAGCAGTTGAACACTTTTGGATTGTGCCAGCTGACTGTAGGCCCACTTATTAGGATATACTTGTGGCCCGGGGTGGACTTTGTCAGAAAGGAATAATAATACCTACCAGATCCATCCTCACCCACAAAAAAAAAAGGAATAAGGGGGAGATCCAGGAGTAATGCAAACTTTCACTTCCCAGGCAAGGTTTACTTTTGCCTAACTGTATACTGTCTTGGGGGAGTCCATGATAAGGCAGAGCACAATCGATTATTGCAAAGGCTGACCATACTCGTGCTGACAAACAAACTCCCATGTTTAGCATGTCAGCTTCTCCTGGAGGGGCACCAGCTGAGCTGGCTTTTACTGTCCCACCCCTTGGTGGAAGTTGTCAAGACCTCTGTTTTCCAACAATGCTAGGGAGCTTTGTTCTCTGGTTGCAAGGACATGTCATTTTCCAGCGCCACTGGTGCAATGTGGCATGGAGCACTCAGTCAAAAAAGCAATGCTAGAATCATGCGAGAATCATGTTTCATTGCTCCAGTGCTTTTAACACTATCCAACAGTCACTCATGAGAAACAAAATGGAGAGTACGGGGAATTGGCTTATGCCTTGTTTCCTGGACTATAATTACCTCACAAAGAGACCACAATAGGCAATAACACTAGGCTGTGCATCCAACATGGTGGTGACCAATACAGGTGCTCCACAGGGAGATGTCCTGGCTCCATTTCTGATCACACTCTACATGGCTGTCTTTTCTTACAACTCTTACAGCTGTCACATCCAAAAATCTTCAGATGACACAGCCATTGCTGGATGCATCACCAGTGGCAATGAACACTGCACTAGGCTGGATGGACAAAAACTTCCCCAGTACCAAAAAACTAGAATTGACTCTACCTATTGAGAAGATTAAGGTCAGTCTGCATACAGGAACCACTCCTAAAGCCCTTCTATGACTCAGTGGTGGCATCAGCCATCTTCTATGTGGTGGTCTGCTGAGGTAGGAGTATTACTGCAGTAGAAAAAAGAGGCTTAATAAAGTGACTGAAAGGAGGATGATGGCTAAATTCCAGGCCATCTTGGATATCACCTCTCCGCTGCTGAACAATTCCATGCGTGCCCCAGGCAGCACCTTTAGCAATAGACTGCTCCAGCCATAGTGTTAGAGTGTGGCTGTGCAGATCTTTTGTCCAGCTAACTGCTTGTAGCAGTCATTCATGTTAATGTCTGGACTATAGAGACAGCCTTAGCCTTTCTTGCATCTTTGCACAATTATTATGTGGCGGCACAGGGTGGCCGAGCGCCGCCTAGTGGCGAGAGAGCGGAAGCAGAGAGGTGAAAGTGGTAAGTGGCGACACCTGGTCTGAATTAACCTGTCTTTTTATTTCTCTGCAGTAAGCGGCCGGAGGAGACGCCCAGAGAACAGGAGTGTTGTGTGGTGTCTGTGTCTTCGTGTGTGTTTTAGTGTGTGTAAAAGCTGAAAAGCTGCAATAAATACCCCTGTTTCCTGTCTTCCCTTGTCTGTGGAACTTTGTCCTCATTGTCCCCAAGCCAGGGACTATTACATATTATTATTATTATTATTATTATTATTATTATTATTATTATGTGCCTGCTATGCAAAGCATAGAATAGTATTCTTCTCATCTCTTCTTATTATTATTTTTACCACTGTCCCCAAAATATTTCCATGTAAAAAGAATTCTACCTTTTTTAAATGGTGATGTTAAAACTTCATGGACAACTTGTAAATACAATTGTAGAGAATGCTGATCACAACCCCTCTAGAGCACCATGTTAAGCTAAGCTCTGAAATTTGTTTCAAAAGCAGAGGTGAATGTGCCTAAACATTAAATCAACAGATATAAACAAAGCATATCAAAATTTTCAGAGACAGCAGCTGGAGTGTGTCACGTTACACACTCTAGCTCTGAACATTATGGGTAATAGACAACCATTATAAACATTGATACAGTCTACAGACGACATAAAACTTAAATTTTGATATCATAAAAAGTGTAATAAAAGTAAAGTATCATGACTTGTTTTTATAACCTGCTACTGCTATAACACAGCAACTTCCCTTTGTGGGATCAATAAAGTTTCATATGTTCTTTTCATGAGTGATCTATTCTTGATTGATATCAAAAGTAAGGTATGAGTCAGGTTTTGTGTACCTTTCCTTGTATTTTTAGAGTACATGTACATAACTGTATATTGTATTGCAATAAATGTGATGTAATTATATTAAATATATAGAAGTTAACCTGAGGGAGAAATATTTAGTTCCTGATTTTTATTTTTTTTCTGCAGGTTGCATTTTGAAACTGATATCTGCTGTGATAATTTGTATTATGACTTCTGTATTATATCTTGGAAAGTTGATCTTACCTCAGTGCCTTTAGCTTACAGTGAGGATTCTCCAGTCCAGCAGAGAGATGCTTCAATCCGGTGTCTCCTAGTTTACTCTCAGACAGATCCAGGTCTCTCAGTTTGGAGGATTCACAGCTGAGCATGGAGGCCAGAGCTTGGCAGGTTCTCTCTTTAAGTGTTACATGCTGGATGCTGAAGAAAATACAATACTTAATGAACCATCACCAAAATCACTTAGTCCTGAAAGCTTTCCAGTACCTTCTCATGTTCTTAAATGCCAAAAATATTAAAATCATTTAGGCTATTTCTGACCTAACCTAAATACTGCCTCAAAAGTAGTCCCTATGCCAAGTTTATGTATGTTTATGTAGATATGCCTGGAACAATAAATGTATAAACAGCCTAAATGCATGATAATTGAACCATCAGTCTCTACACAGAATGGTGTGAAAAAACAAAAAGCATCCAGTTAGTGAAGGGTCAGAGGCTAAAATGCCATGTTCCACTCCTGTCAGCCAAGAACAAGAATCTGAGATTATAATGAGTACAGATTCACCTAAACTGGACAAATGAAGACCAGAAAAAGACCAGTTGATTTTATTCCCAATCTTGAATTGTTCAGTTTTGAAAACTGCATGTTTAGTCTTACATACCAGTTTACTGCCACAGTATACTGCCATTAAAAACTAACAACTGGTTATTTTAAGTCTAGAATTTACGACGAACCTATAGCATAAAGCCTGTTCCACAGAGTATGTTGGCTTACATCTTACAGTACTGAAAGCTGGATAAATTCAACCCCATTTATCACAATCAATAACCACATCTACAAATTATTCAGAAATGCTTAGTGTACTGGTGTTTATTGTAATTTAATGATCGACTACAAATCCTGAAAGTATCACCCAGATTATAGCTACGTAAATATGTTGAATGCAGCAAGAAAACAAGGGATAAAGACTTTGAACATATGTTCTCAGTATATAATATTTCCAAGGCCTAGCCCATATATTAAGAGGCTGATAAGATTGTATGTATACAACATATTACTTGCATATATTTACTAAGAAATCCCTGTGTCAAAAGTTAAGTTAGTAAACTAGCTCACACTCTATGGAGTCAGATTTATGTCATAAGTTCCTAGCACAAAGAAACGTGTTCATGAACAATTTATAATATTTAACACTCACACATTATTCGCTACTCACACGATAAATGTTCACCAATAGTGCAACCTAAGCATCATTTGAAGTAGCATGTTTAGCTGGCTGCAATCCAATGAAGATGCAAGCTAATCTTTGAGCACAAAGTGTCAGGAGTAACATTAATTTGCTAGACTCTTTAAGCAGCCCCTTTGTAGCCCCTGGTGTGTTAAGGTATGGAGGCAGTCTGGGGTGACAAGTGAAATTATTGTAGTGCTCCAGACTCATGTTTATTTAGTGCAACCTATTCATCCCTATTCATCTATGTTTAATTCTCTTAAATTTTGTAAGAATCTTTTAGTCAACGAAAAGCATGTCATGCTACTATCATCATCATCATCATCATCATCGTTAAACTAACCTCCCCATTTACGAGATAAAGGGGAGGTTAAGTATTTCTGGAGCAAGTGTGGGCATAATCAAGTGTAAAATTTATTTTTTTCATACTTTATTTACAAGCAGAATTTTATGAACACTAGGCCACTTTATTACGTAGCCCCTTGAACATATTGTTCAATTCGTGAACTAGAGGTTCACACGGAATCAAATACGAGATGCCTTTACATATGTTAGTAACTATGAATAAATTATAAATAATATTTAATGATTTGTTTATATAAATAAAACACTTCCATTGGAGGTAATCCTGTAATATACTAATACAAGACATAACTTTATGAAATCTCAGCAAGTTAATAATTTCCATTATTAAAGCTTAATATTTTTACCCATATGATGGAAACTTGCTGGCTTGGTTACCTATTGCATTGATGCATCCTTGTATCTTGTGCGTTTAGGTAAACCGTAACCATATTGTAACATCTCATTTTGTCACAGTCCTTTCGATCACAGACAGTTTCTCTCTTTCTAACAGTAATGCTAAGCTTTACTTACATAGTTTTTCTGGATTCTGCAATCACAGGCATCACCTTGAGAAGCACGAAATCTGTTATCTTCTCTGTACTGATATATTTACTCAAGTCAAATTCGTCCAGCTCCTCTGCTGAAGTTAGTAACACAAACACCAGAGCAGACAACTGTGAAGGAGAGAGCTTTCTTTGTTTTCCAGATTTCAGGGAGTGTTGGATTTTCTCCAATAGAGAATCATCACCCAGTTCATTCAGACAGTGGAACAGATTGATGGATTTCTCTGTGGGAAGATCTTCACTGATCATCTTCTTAATGTACTGAACTGTTTGCTCTTTGCTCTCAGAGCTACTTCCTGTCTGTGTCACTAAGGCATGTAAGAGTTTCTGCTTGGACTCCAGTGAGAGACCCAGAAGAAAGCGAAGGAAAAGATCCAGATGTCCAGTCTTGCTTTTTAAGGCCTGATCTACAGCGCTCTTGTGTAAATCTGAAATTGTCTTTAAGGCCTGACTCTGATCAAGAACATTTCTATTTTCCTTCATGAAGGTCAGGTGCACATACAGAGCTGCGAGATGCTCCTGAATGCTCAGATGAACAAAGCAGTACAC
>JAQLOM010000021.1:1228245-1241595 GCA_030068315.1 Chrysichthys thysi
GACATGATTTATTATTGAATTGCTGTAAATGTATCTCCAAATTTGCCCTGTTGGTGGCACTGGAGGGCTTAACTGGGGTACACTTAACTGCTATGTAGCTAGCTAAAACCGTTCACTTACACTGTACCAAACTATAAGAAAAAGCATATATTACAAAGTGGATACCAAGTAAGTCTTTGTGTTTGAGTTGTGATTAAATATTTACTCACATCAATTGTAAGGTTTACTCATATACGATACATTAAGCTTGACAATATATTGCGTAATAAGTGGAAATACAGTGAAAATATACAGTATACATGTAAGCTATCCTGAAATTACTGATATTTTGGTTTATAACCTTTTAAACAACTGCTTGCCATTATTTTTGCTTAGGATTGTTAATTTATTCAGACAGAGGGTTAAAACTACTAATCTGAGTCGAGTTAATCTGATGTGGAGTTTGATAGGGTCTGCATCTCTCTGGGTTGTGACTGAATTCAGACTAATCCCTGTGCTCTTATTCTGATGAGGTCTCACAGTCGAACACACCACTAAACACCCGCAGTGCATCCCTCAGCTCCTTGTCAGCTTGGTACGCGCTAGCTGCTTTCCTGTGCAGATAGAGGAATTAGCTCTGTTAATGAAACATTTATTCTGTTTTACACTTAATGATTTTACTGGAAGGAAATTCCTCTTATACCACCGCGAGTGGAATTTCTTTTATTGATTAAGAAACATTTTCTCCTACACTGCGGTGGATTGGTGACCTGCCCAGGGTGTACCCCGCCTCTCGCCCAAAGTCAGCTGGGATTGGCTGCAGGTTTCCCTCCGACCCTGAACAGGATCAAGCGGTAGAAGACGAATAAATGAAACAAAGTTAGCTCTTATTTACTTTATATTACATCTGTAAACAGCCGTTCTCTCACGCCCCCCCCACCCCCACCCCCAAGCCATAAAGTAGAAATAAGAAACCTTTCATCATTCATCATTCTCCAGCTTTAACAGTTCTTACGCACTGATTTATTAACACTCTTACATGTGCTTGTTGGTCCAATCCCAGGCAGGGAGACTCTCAAGGAGAAAATGAGACCCCGAAGGCCAGCAGTGAAAGAGACGCCGAGGGAACCGAAGACACTCAGTGACTGTTCTTGCTTGATCTGTAGAAGCAGGTATTAAAAGAATTCACTGTTTTTGTATATAGTGCGTCTTATCATGGATATTTGCTGCACACTTTAGATAAAGGTTTCTATCCAACAAATTGGCGCATCTCATGTATTGGATTTATTTATTTATTTATTTCAACTGTTATACGCTTAGGCTTCTTACTCTCACTACCATTTCCACTTTCTTGGGACCCGTAATGAAGCTTATAGAGCAAAAATAGAGAGAAACACAATGAAAAAATGCGTTGAACACGTTCACACCATGAGTGCTTGACTGGAAAGTAGTATAATAAGAACAACTACACATCCATGGTGTCCACGTCTGTCCACACGTGCATACGCAGGGACTATGACTGAGGCTTAAGCCATATCTAAATAAGAAGCACAAAAAAGCATCAGCGGAACCTCCATCTTGAAAGATCTTTGCTAATCAAATAACTCGTATACAAGCTATTGGGAGTTCAGTGACCTGGCCTTACAAGACATTTTAGATTCGTTTCTCCTCAGACTTAGGACATGTGAACCCAGAGTTCTCACAAGGCTTTAATCAGTTCCAGGGTTTTTCACTGCAGGACTTCCGATGCTTATTATTTCTGCAGCCTTTCCCAATTCCATGGGAGTACCGCTGGACAAAGAGACAAACACATCTGGAGGAGGAAAGGATGAAATCTGAACCTGCTCTTATTTAAACCATCTGCTCCGCTGCTTGATACACAAACAGTTGTAACGTAAATTCACACACACATGACCTTTCCAAGGAAGGATCTAATCCTGAGAACTTGATCTCTGCCATACCAGCATTATCTCCCCATGAGATCTTCAGAGGAGATCGCCCCACCAGCTGGTGTGTGAAGTTCTGAATGGTGAATGGTTAAATTACCCATGAAGTGTATTGTACGTGTATGTTTCTCTACCTGCTGTGGACCTATGAATCCTTCTGTACTCTCGGGCTTCTGATTAAAATCCCTAGAATAATTATGACTCTCTGTCATTACCATGAACCCCACTGAAAATCTAACGTTTACTAACATTTAGATACTGATTCATCCTCACAGCGTGTATTACATGAAAGCTCATGCCTTTCTTGGATTACCACAAATCCTGCTGATTATAATTTTTTTTAGCCAAGGAGTATAATGTATCTTAAAGGTAGCATTCTGTACATGGCACTATTTTGTTCAGCTCAACATTTTGTACACTTCACTATCCCATAGGTATCTGTGTCCCATACGTCACTGCATTGTTCCCTACACTATTCCTACACCAGTATGTTCTTTACTTCATTATTCTGCACACATCAGTATTTCATACCTTATTCAGTATTCCTTATATTTCACTCACTCATCTTCTGCTGCTTAGTCCTATTCAGGGTCGTGGGGGGAAGCTGGAGCCAATCCCAGCTGCCTTCGGGCGAGAGGTGGGGTTACACCCTGGGCAAGTCACCAATCCAGCGCAGGGCAACACACAGAGACAGACAACCGTTCACACTCACATTCACACCTACGGGTAATTCAGAGTCACCAATTACCCTAATCCCCTATGGGCATGACTTTGGACTGTGGGAGGAAACCGGAGAACCCGGAGGAAACCCACACGGACACGGGGAGAACATGCAAACTCCACACAGAAAGGCGACCAGGGCGACCCCATGGATCGAACCCAGGACCTTCTTGCTGTGAGGCCACAGTGCTGACCACCACACCGCCGTGCCGCCCTGCATATGTTTCAGTATTCTGTACATGTTTATTTTTCATTCACTCCACAATTCCCTACATGCCAACTGGAGTGCTCAAAACCGAAACCTGAATGTTTTACAATGGCCCAGATCTCGGTCTGATTAAAAATCTTTGGCAAGACTTGAAGAGAGCTGTTGACCAACACTACTTAATAGAGCCTGAGCAATCTTGCCAAGACAAATGAACAGAAATATCAGGATCTTGGTGTACACAGCCGATAGAGTCATATGCCAGAGGATTATTAGCCAGGAGTCATCTGATGAATATAATGTGAGTCAACATGAACTGATTAATCCAGTCATGTCTCTCATGTGGGACTTCACAGTGATCTAAGCCACGGTGCTGTGATAGATGGTGCCGCTGTTTTACTGTAATCACTGTAGTCACTGGTGGGAAATAAACAAGAACCCAGAGTTCTTCCATGTGGGTGCTTTGTGTGGTTATTTCACAACACTGTGATGGAAAATGAATTAATCTAAAAGGGAGGTGGCTTATGATTGTAGTTTGGATTCTGAAGGTGTACAATCACTGATGTGTTGCCCTGCATGATATGTTTTGGCACCACTCCTACCCTGCCTCGGATGGAAAAGGCCATGAGGTGAGTGTTAATGAATGATGTTACCTTGATGCTGATTATTGGAGCTATAACTTTCATGAATGGCTGTCTAGACACCCTGGGGGTGAAGTGAAATTCCTGGGTCTGTCTGAACAACTAAGCCCCTTTTTCATCTTATTATTAGTTGAATACAGCATGATTTTGACAGTTCATTTATAGCGTCATGCCTGAACAGAAATGTTGGGAATGATGAATGAGCGTTCTAAAAGAACAGAAATGTGGCATAAGGGATGCGCCCATGACACCCTGATAAAAAACAGACACATCTGGATTTTTTTTTGTATTTTCTCACCTAGTTTGAAAACTCCTAGGATGTGCTCTTTGACATTGCTTCTGTAGCCACGATTGAAAGTTTCTTCACTGTTCTCCCCATCGACACACAAGAACGTGAGTGATGATTGGTCAGGGTCAAATCTATAGTGCTGCCAGTCTCCCAACCAAGACACAACAAGAAGTTATGGCACCCTGATTGCATAATCTGATATGGTGACCATCATGAAAGACATAAATTGCATGTAATGTAATCCTGGCATTAGACTCCTGTCAAAGAATCTGGATGAAATCTTTGGATATTTGCTTAGCAGAAAGCTTTTAAAACACACCTCATTTAGATCTAATCCTATTCTATTAATCAAACAACATCCAAATCAAAGCATGAAGAGAATTTCTGACACACATTTCACAAAGCAGCAAATAGCATATACGCTGATCTCCACCTGGTGGTCACTACACACTTAAATTTTATTTCTGTAAATCACTCACTCATCTTCTAGCATTTAATCCTGTTCAGGGTCACAGAGGGAACCTGGAGCCAATCCCACCAGACTTCAGGTGAGAGGCGGGGTACACCCTGGGCATATCGGCAGTGCACCACAGAGCGACACACAGAGACAGACAACCATTCACGCTCACATTCACACCTATGAGAGTAGCCAATTAGCCTAATCCCCTCTGTGTATGTTTTTGGACTGTGGGAGGAAACCGGAGTACCAGGAGGAAACCCACACGTACACGGGGAGAACATGCAAACTCCACACAGAAAGGCGCCCAGACCGACCCTGGGGATCGAACCCAGGACCTTCTTGCTGTGAGGCCACAGTGCTAACCAGATTCATAGAGACCTTGATCCGCCCCCCACACACTTCAAGGCAGGGCCGGATTATCCGTATGGGCCAGTGGGCAGGTGTCCACCAACCCCGCTCACAACATTTAACCACAGATTACACGCAGACCCCCCCCCCCACTCGCAAGAAACCATTTAGCAGTGCAATAACCTGCAAATGCTTAGTTGTATAAATTAGATAAATGTAAGTCGCTCTGGATAAGAGCATCTGCCAAATGTCTGTACTGTAATGAATTTGAATTAATCCATATTATTCCTATTATATGAATATCTTTTTTAAATAGAAATATTTATTTAATATCTAAATATAAATATTATATCTTTATATACGTATAAATATTCAAATTCAAATGAAAAAAACAACACTTTGATGAAGTACTTCATTACCCAGAATGCAGTTGCGCGAACAGGAAGTGCGTCACAGGAAGCAGGCGCCTCGGGGATTCAAAACTGCAGAGGACAAACTAGGGATTTGTATTTGAATAAAATAAAAGTTTAAATAAATAACTAAATCTCAGAAAGGGATATGGGTTGTTTGGGTATCTGTTTGTTGTAATGGTGTTGGTTTTAATCGAAGTTAAAGTGAAAGAAATGGAGAATATGTTGAGTAATTAAGAGCGCGAGCTGCGGTTACCAATGGCGACGCGAACGCCCTGCTCCAGCTGACTAGCACGAGTTCGTGGAGCTGCTCGGACTGACCTGACCTCCTGTCCTGCTCCGTGCTGCTCATGGTGAGTGTGTGCGGCTCCTCTGTTACACTTCTTCACCTGAGGAGACACATGTGTCACTGAGCTAATGCTAATCACACGGCTGGACTGATTATCATACATCAACCCGAGACTAGTCAGGACATGAACATGGACTAGGACAGCTGGAACCTGTGTGGGATGTGTGTGTAGGACATGTGTCTGTGGGACATTCTTATGGGACATGGGTGTGGGACGTGCGTGTGGGACATACGTGAGGGACATGTGTGTGTGCAACATGCTTATGGGACATGGTGTGGTACGTGCATGTGAGACATATGTGAGGGACATGTGTGTGCGCAACATGCTTATGGGACATGGTGTGGTACGTGCATGTGAGACATATGTGAGGGACATGTGTGTGTGCAACATGCTTATGGGACATGGTGTGGCACGTGCATGTGAGACATGCGTGTGGGACATGTGAGGGACGTGTGTGTGGAACATGCGTGTGTTGGACATACATGAGGGACGTGTGTGTGGAACGTGCATGTGGGACGTGTCTGTGGGACATGCATGAGGGACATGCGTGTGTGGGACGTGTCTGTGGGACATGCGTGTGTGGGACGTGCATGTGGGACATGTGTGTGTGGGACGTGCATGTGGGACATGCGTGTGTGGGACGTGCATGTGGGACATGCGTGTGTGGGACGTGCATGTGGGACATGCGTGTGTGGGACGTACATGTGGGTCGTGTCTGTGGGACATGCGTGTGTAGGACATGTCTGTGGGACATGCGTGTGTGGGACGTGTCTGTGGGACATGCGTGTGTGGGACGTGTGTGTGGGACGTGTGTGTGGGACATGCGTGTGTGGAACATGCGTGTGGGACGTGTCTGTGGAACATGCATGTGGGACGTGTCTGTGGGACATGCATATGGGACGTGTCTGTGGGACATGCGTGTGTGGGACGTGTCTGTAGGACATGCGTGTGTGGAACATGCATGTGGGACGTGTCTGTGGGACATGCGTGTGTGGGACGTGTCTGTGGGACATGCGTGTGTGGTACATGCATGTGGGACGTGTCTGTGGGACATGTGTGTGTGGTACATGCGTGTGGGAGCAGAACCTCTGATTACTGAGCTCGAATGTCACGTGTTTATCCATTTAAGAGCACGAGCACAAAAGAGCAGACAGGAGATCAACTCTAGTCTTTCATCTCCTTTCTTGAGTTTATTTCACTGTTTCTCTCAACCCCTTCCTCCTTTCTTCCTTCTTTTCTTTCTTTCTTTTGATCTTATTTTTCTGTTTTTCTTTCTTTCCTTTCTTTCTATCTATCAAATGTATCTTCTTTTGAGCAACAATCATTCTTTCCCTTTTCCGTCACTCTCAGCGTGTGTAATTTGTTCCCGTGAGTCTTTTGTGCCCGGTACAGGAGAACACGTTTCTCCCCAACACCGAACACAGTTCACACGTTGTCCTCTAACTGACTGAACGTCGGTGGTTATTCAGTGAGGGATGACTGGTGGAGTGAAGCAGAGTGACGAAGTAGAGTCACTGTTTACCACCCAGAAGCTCACTGCTGTCCAACCACAGCACATCCTGGAGCAACGTGTTCCCCTGATTCCACCGCAAATTGCCAACAATTACAGTTTCAATTTATCACAGGAGACTTTTCATGCATTTATAGGTTTATTTAATGTTCTGGAGCGTTCATGAGGTCCACAAGTCAGCTCCTGCTTGAGTTTATAAAAACCGCCCCCTCGCAAGCTTCCCTTTTTCCTCTCTCTCGAGGAGAATCCGGGAAATGTGAACCCCTCTATCCTGCAGATGAGCGCCGACACCGGAGACTCCTTTCATATAAACGTTAAATAAATGTCTGGCCTTCGCAAATCCTTCACCATGTCCTCAGTCACGCACTGTACAGCTCTGTGAATGAGCTGTTCCCATGGAAACGATCACACACATTTATATAAACTTGTGATTTGCACTTGCACTACTGTCAGGGTTACACATTTAGTTTGAAACTCTTTGTTTTCTCTTTTCACACATGAGACATCCAAACAGAAGAAAGCCCCGAGGGGTGAGTGATTTATACACCCAACATGAGTTCGAGTCCAGTACGTTTTTTTTTTTTAATTATTTACATTTTTACTTTTTTCAGAGACATAAGTGTGATGTGTGTTGTTACTTTCAGGCTCGATCGGTGACGTGTTGGGAGATCTGCTGGGAGACGATGCTGACGGTATGTGACTGTACTGAGTTATCTGGGTATCTTCAGCGTTAACTAGTCCTTCTGTGACTGTCTGATAGCTCTGAGGTTGTTTAGCAGTGCACCGTGGGACATCATCATGCTTTATCAATAAATGCCTGTGCACTGATATGACCTGATGAGGAGTTTCTTACCACACTTTAACCTCTCAGATCTCCCCAAGAAGACCAGGTCTCCGTCCGGAGGACTCGGCAGACCAGCGGGTGTCTTCCGAACACAAAGCGGGAAGAGGTGAGCGCTCACGCTGAGACACAGAGATGGAGCTGAACGATAAATGGGAGAGAGATTATTCACCATTTTGTAATGTATTTTTTTCCCTGTTGAAATCACTCAGAAACCTGCTAGACGATGATTTCTTCAGTAAACTGGCGGAGGAGGCGGAGAAAGATGGCCAGGTGAGACCGGGTGCCATTACGAGTATCTGGTTTGTCATCTGGATTCTGATTGGGCAGAAGGTTTTTTTTTTATTTTTTATTTATTTATTTTTTTTTAAACAGCAGCTCTGACAGCGGTGCGGCTGCAGATCACAGGTTTATATTAATGCTCTTGTTCTAATGTAACATTTCTGGAAGGAGTCTCCAGTGTCAGGGCTTTGTAAAGCTGTAAACTTTAAGCCTTCTGACATCTCCAGGACAGGGGAGGTTCCACTTTACAGCTTCTGAGTAACATGAAAACGTTTGTGTTTGGGGCTTTTCCCCCCGACTTTTTCTACTCTGATAAAAAGAGAGCTGATGTAATGTAAGTGAAGTCAGGAACTAACTTGTTTCTTTGCATTCCCAGGGTTCCGATGTGTCCGAGGCGGATCCAAAAGCTTTGCTGGAGAGTATGAAGGTGTCTGACTGTTTGATATACAGTATTTATATATACACACACACACACACACACACACACACACACATAAAATCTCAGGAAGTGTCTGAATCTAGAAAGATGAGCTCTTTAACTGAACCCTGACCATTACAAACATCCGTTTTAAATGAATCGGTTATTGTTTGTGTGTGTGTGTGTGTGATCCCATCATAGGACATGGATTATATGGATGCTGACTTGTTTGGCTCAGAGAGGAAACCCAGTTCGGCCCCGGCACAAAGCAGAACCTCCAGAAGTGAAACAGCTAAACCAGGAGACAAGAACAAAACTAATTGTAAGTTTAGATTAAACTCAACACCTGCTTCACACAACAGGTTTTGTTTGCGTGCGTGCGTGCATGCGTGCGTGTGTGTGTGTGTGTTGGTCTAGCTCTCCCTCAGTATGTCAGTGTTTGTGTCCACGCAGAAGCCACAGAGGTGGAGGACAGGAAGCCCAGTTCTGCTCCTGCTGCTGCAGTGAGGAGCTACAGGAAATTCAGCTTCATGCGCGAGCTTTACTTTAAATTTACAGTCTTTTACTATAAACTGTTACTATAATGGAGCAGCTATAAGCTGGTGTTCCCTCACCAGCCTCTCTCTCTCTCTCTTTTTTTTTTTTCCCCTTTCTTGCTTATGTTGGCAAGAAACGGCAAAATCTACAGCTGTTCATCTCTCACTGTTGCAAAGTGCTGACATTGACATTTAATATGAGGAAAAGTAAAAAGTAAAGGCGACACAGTTATCGGCTTTAACAGAAGTAACTGTGAGAAAGTGAACACACCACTTTCACTCACAGTCCCGATGTAAGACGACACATTTGGTCATATGGTTCATCGAGCTCCTGGATTCCTGCAGAGAAGAAGTTTTTCTTCTGCTCCCGAAGCCAGGCGAGCCCCGCTTCCTGTAATTCATTATCAGAGGTGAATCTTTGCTCCTTCAGTGGACCAAAAATGCTATAATGGCTCAGCAGCAGATGCGGGCTGTAAGGAGGACGTGGGAGACGTCGGAACCTGAGCCGTCGCACTGTCTCTACAGTCTGCTGCTGTATGAGGACGTGCATTGTCATGGTGCAGCAATACTGTTTTGGACAGCGTTCCTCTTCTTTTGCTGCGAATCGCAGGTTTAAGTTCATTTCGCAGCAATGTTCAAGAATTTGCACTGTTCAGTGTTTGTCAATGTGCTTGGAAATGCCCCAGAATCGGAACCTTCATGCCCTAAAAGAACGTTAACATTATATTTTCTTGGGGGAGGACTGACTTTTGAATTTCTTCTTTGCTGGAGAAGACCGATGTCTCCACTCCATGGTTTGTCTTTTGCTCTCCGGGTTATCAAGTAATTTAAAAATTGCGTTCACGTTTTCATTCTCCCTCATTGTCTCTCTCGACAAACCGTAAAATGCTAAATATTATCTAAATACTACCAGATCTGCTGTTAGAGAAAATCAGTCAACACCTACTGAGAACACTCAGACTCAAATGGCGCTGTGGTGTAATAATAATAGCCAAATGCCCCGACGAGCAGACGCTTAGGTTAAACTGTCTTCACTTCAGTTTCAGATGTCTCTGTGCAAATGCCTCTGTTAACATGTATCTGATTTATATTAATGTGAATGGTTTATTTTCTTTGTTCATTAACGCTGAGTTACTGCAGATGGTGATGATGATGTTGAGCCACCGCCTGGCAAACAAGGTATCAGCACAAAAACTAAATCTTGGGTTATGTGTAGAGAAGAAAATGTTGATTTTCTTGCTACTTATTTCCCTTCAAACAAAGAGGTGCAGATGACCGCGGTGTTAATTTTAGTGGAAGGAGTTGGACGCTTGCTAATTATAACCAAATTCAAAAGTAGGAGAGTAAACAGTGGAGTAATTTGATGATTTGATGCCCAGTGTTGTTTTGGTAAGTTCTGCCTAAATGGCATAGATCTTTTACTCGGCAGTTTCTCTTCCTTCGTCTAAAACAGATGACCTGGATGATCCTCTGGATGACCTGCTGAACGAGCTGGATGAGGAACAGCCGAAGAGTGGTCCATCAGGAAAAACAGGAACGAAGCAGTCATCCTCTCCGGCTATGCAGAAGAAAGCGGAGCAAGGTCAGAACAATATTTTGAGAGGTTCCTGAGCGGGTTCCTGTACTGCGTTCCTCATTGAGGAACCTGTTCGGGAACTTCGGAAACAAGGTGTTTAGACAGGAGCGTTTAGACTGCTCCAAAGAAGGTACTGCTCAGTTGGACCAGTGTTTAATGGTGTCATCTAAGTGAAGGGATTTCAAGGTGATTTTTTTTCAGTAGTGATCTTTTGTGCTATAAAGTATCATGCATTATTTTCCGCCTTGTATTATAGCCACGCCTCCTCCGGCTTCTAAGAAGCACACAGAGTTGACCTTCGACGAGGATGAAGACGACCTGATGGACGCACTGGGGTTCAGTGATGCCCCAAAAGAAAGAGGAAGTGGACTCCTCCCCAAAAAAGAGAAGTGCGATGTGACTTTCATATCATAACTATTAAATCATACACATATCTTGCTGTTTTTATTTCCTGTCCTGTAGAAATGTATTTAGATCATAAAGCGGAGATTAAATAAATCGGTGGATTTTTCACAGAGGAGTGAATGGAGATGATCTCTCATTTATTATTATTATTATTATTATTATTATTATTATGTGCTCTGCTGTGCAGTGAGGCTCCTCAGAGACCACGCACCAGACTGGATGAGATTTTGGGGATCGGGACAGCTCCTCACCTGCTGGAGAGACCTGTGACCGGCGAGAAAAAAAGCACAACGCCGGCAGAGAGACAGCCGCAAAAGAGTTCGGGTGCTAAAGGTAATGAATTCTGTCAGTGAAGGAGGCGTGGCCTCTGTGCCTCAGTCTCAGTGAAGGAGGCGTGGCCTCTGCACCTCAGTCTCAGTGAAGGAGGCGTGGCCTCTGAGTCTCAGTGAAGGAGGCGTGGCCTCTGCGCCTCAGTCTCAGTGAAGGAGGTGTGGCCTCTGAGTCCCAGTGAAGGAGGCATGGACTCTCAGTCTCAGTAAAGGAGGCGTGGCCTCTGTGCCTCAGTCTCAGTGAAGGAGGCGTAGCCTCTGCCCCTCAGTCTAAGTGAAGGAGGCGTGGCCTCTGCACCTCAGTCTCTGTGAAGGAGGCGTGGCCTCTGCACCTCAGTCTCAGTGAAGGAGGTGTGGCCTCTCCGGCTCAGTCTCAGTGAAGGAGGCGTGGCCTTTGCATATACTCCTCAGAAAGACAGATGTACACATGCATGTCACAAATCAAATACCACAAATCTTCCTGTTATCTCAGCACTAACGACTGTGTGTTTTGTTGGTTTCGGTTGGAACGTGCTGCGGTAGATTCTGCATTTGGAGATGAAGACTTAACGTTCGGCTCATACCAGCCCACACTGGGCTCCACCCCGGAGGGACGTAACTCTCAGAGGCACTCTGTGAGGTGAAAAAACACCACCACACGACGTTCTTCACTGCTGTTGCTTTGGTACAGCGTCAGCTGTGATCATTCACAGGGGGTCCTCCGGCTACGACAGTTCCGTTCCTACAACAGTGATGTAACCCGAATTTTGGTGTAAGGAAACACACTCTATCCTAAGTCACTTATCTGTCCTAACACAGCTGTAAAATCATCTAGAGCAGCAGTGTCTAATCTTATCCACAAAGGGCCGGTGTGAGTGCAGGTTTTCATTCCAACCAAGCAGGAACCTAAGAAATCAACACAATTGGAACACTTACGCTTTTTTTTTAGTCAACTTTGCCAACTTCCTCACTCATATGCCGGATCACTGCGTATTCTTCTGCCAAGCACAACCAAACTAGTTCGCCCACGTTGTCTGTAAGTACGAAGCTAACAGCATAAACCGAAACAATCATATCTCAGTTTTTTTACGTTTTTTTGGGAGTGAGCGACATAAACTCAAAACGTCGTATGTCGAGACTGTTGTAACCTGAGGACCTCCTGTACTGTGACAGGATCTGACTTGGGTGCCATGGTGAAAATGCAGTGCTGCAGTCAAACACCGATCTTTAATTTCTAGTAGATTCTCTACCGAGGACATTGGCTCTCCTTCTCCAGAACGCAAGCCCAATACCGTCACAACTTCTGGCACGACCTCCACTATGACTTCCACGTTGACCTCTACACGACCCGGTCGTCCTGCTGCAGACTGGCTCGGACTAAAACACGAGGAAGACCATGCAGAAAAGGAGAAGGACCAAAGGAGAGAGAAGAAAGAGGCCACAGGCTCTCCTGAGAGACTAAAACCTCCTCCTTCTCCATCACATACAGGAGGGAAACCACCCAAAGTGAACTCAAAACCTACTGAGGAGCCCCGAGCCGTGCCTGATTCTCCCGAAACATCCACAGGCACTGCAGCCAAATCGGAACGTAAAAAGAAGGAGGCGGAGGACGAGGACGACTGGCTGGCAGGAACTCTGAGTAAGAAGAAAGCTCTCACGGAACAGAGAGAGAAGAGGCAGGAGGAATCCCTGGGGCTGGGAGAGGAGATAGACCTGGACACGTTCCTCAGGTACTGATGGAGGTAGAAGTTCAGCAGAACTTAAGCTTCTCAGCTCAGTTGCATCAACTTCTATGTTAGACGACCCCCATGTAACAGATTTTTTTAAAAAAAGCATCACTGATATGGTGAAGTTTCCTGTAACTAAATGTTTAGTTAATATTTATGGACGGAGCCTCCAGAGTTTAGGGTTGTTGTTGTTGTTTTAAAGTGCTTTTACAGTTACAATTGTGATGTTTCTCGTGGTTTTCCCAGCAAACGAAACACCACTTCAACTCCTCGTAGAGTAAAAGAGGACACACCCCTGCGTCCCAGGTATCACAAGACACCACTGTTCATTAGAACAAATCATCATGACACCGGAACATTAGTGGAAAAGTGAAGAAATAAACTATTGTGTATGTGTGT
>JAQLOM010000021.1:1288521-1298538 GCA_030068315.1 Chrysichthys thysi
AGAGAGGGGGAGAGAGAGAGAGAGAGAGAGAGAGAGAGAGAGAGAGAGAGAGACCTAACTTTAGAGAGGGGGAGAGAGAGAGAGAGAGAGAGAGAGAGAGACCTAACCTTAGAGAGAGAGACCTAACCTTAGAGAGAGAACGCTAAACTTTGAAAGAAACCTAGCAAGAGAAAGCTAACTTTAGTGGGAAAACTAAACTAGCAAGGAAAGCTAACCATAGCAAGAAGGCTAACTCAGTGAGAGGAAGCTCATATCAGAGTGAATGGTAACCTTAAAGAGAAAGCTAAATTAGCAAGAGAAAGCTAACCTTGAAGGGAAAGTTAACTTAGTGAGATAGTTAATCTTAGAAAGAGAAAGCTCATGTAGTAAAAGTGTATCTTCTGTGATGACTATAATTGGGAATGTTGGTGAATGGAGGATCGAGCAGTCCTATTTTTTTGAGGAGCCTCAAGCAAAGAGGCTGTCAATGAACCCTGAATGCCTAAAGCCTGAATTAATCTATTTAGCATATTAGCCCACACCCTCTGAAACATAAATTTAATGGAACACTTAGCTGTGGTGTCATACAAATATTTTTACGTTTCACTCCACATTCTCTGGGACATTAAACACTCCATTTACTCCACACACTTCTCTGTGTCTGTCGCAGGAGTCGTCAAGAAAAGGGATCAGTAGCAAGCTGGGAATACAGCAGGACCAATCAGGAGTGTACGATTGTAAGTACTGAAATAAAGCATTGCGTTCATTCCAACTTATCAGCAAACCTCGGTGTGTGTGTATTGTGCATCTTCAAGTATAGTGATACATTTATTTATTTGTCATTTTGCTATAGCAAAGATGATTGACAGGTTCTGCCAGAGCATCTGATATGGCATGACATATGTCGGTACTGACATGCTGTTGCTATAGAGATTGGGCAATTATGACGATCAGATGTGTACAGGGTTCACTAGCATCAGGTCTTTGCGTAGAATTTTATTTTATTTTTTTTAAATATTATATTCTCTGTTAATTTTTCTTCTATTCACAATTCACATCATGCAGCTACACACAGTGCTCTTTTATGTGATACACTAATCTGGTGTTGTATTTACATTAAAGCTGCAGTATGTAACTTTTTTAAATACAGATAGCTGCAGTTTAAAGTGTAGTAGATTATTTTACTACACAGTTATGTGTGCTAGCTAGCTAACAATTTTCAAACTGAGGTCACATGACCAAATTTGCTACTGGCTGACTGCATCTAGTTTATGCTCCACGACTTATTGGGCAGGATGTGGCCCTGAAAAGCCTAAAACAGTAAATGAGTTTGTCTGACTTGGGTCAAAGGTCATCACAGCTTGACTCCAGGACCCTGGGCGTTACTTCAGTACTACTTGAATGTAAACAGGCATGTTATTCCCTAATGCCAGTGTTACAAAATGTTGTTCTATGAAGCCTGAAAAGTGACTTACTGCAGCTTTAAAAACCGTCTATACACGTACACGTAACTCACGACAACAGATTGGGAGCACCTTTTTAAATTTTGGATAAGTGTTTTGGTGGTTGTGGAAGTACTAGGTCATCGCTTAATTATCGCTTACTTCATATCTCCCTCCAAAAGTTACAGGAACAGGAAACAAGAAGTTCAGGAATGCTTGTTAGAGCTCTTTGACTTGGAGGATCCGGGTCCAGGCCACGTTCCTGTAGCGATACGCCAGGCCCCTGATGAAGCCTCTGATTTTCCCAGTGTCCCAGCCCGCTTGTCCTCGCTCGTTTTGGTACTCGAGTCCTTCCCTTTCCCTCCGTCTTGTGATCCCAGCTTCATGGGCCCAAGCACAGTTTTGGCCACGCTGGTAAGCTGAGTGACAAAGCTCGAGCGGTCCCCGGGAGAGAAGGTGCGGGATTTGCCAGTACTGGGAGATGGAGTGGAAGGAGATGGGGAAGCTGGGCTTTCCTCCAAAACCTCCAAATGAGAGCGCTCGTCTCGGAGGGTTCGGATTGATCCTGAATGGACTGTACTCTTCTCCTCTTTGGATTTCATTTGGAGCACACCTGCATCCATCACTGCAGGTGCTGAAGCTTTAGACTTGCACTCACCACCCCTGCTCCCGACTTCCACTTTAACCTCTACAGTTTGGGGGCTTTTCACACACTTCCCCACTTCCACATGGCCAGATTTAGTTTTTGAGTCATTCTCCCATGCTGCTCTTCCTTTCTCTCGCTCTTTTACACTCTCGGTCTGCCGTTCTGCCATTTTGGGCACAACAGTTTCTACATTCAGTAATGGCGTCTTTCCTCCTAGTTTTCCTTTCACGTCAGAGATTAAATTCTGCGTGGCCAGGGTGTTTGCCGCAAATTTGTCTTGTTTTGCAGGTTCACAGATTGCTGAACTTATGGCTTTAATGGAATCATGGGTTTTAGAAGAACTTGTTGTCCCTGTTCCCCCTTCAGACGGTTTGTCCTTCTTGCTTAGTGTCAAGTCAGGATCTGAAGACGAGTCCGGCTTGTTGGTCGTCTGGAGCGTGTCTGTGAGCATGTTTTCACCCTCAATCTCAAGCAGACTTTGCAGCATGCGATATTCCTCCACACCATGTTTCCTTAGGCCACCTTTTTTCTCTGCTGACGACGGAAAGGAGGCAAACGATGGAGGAGAGGGCGGTGCCGGCTTCTCAGTTGACTGCACCCGCGTGAGGAGAGGTGACCGGGGCCGTGTGATTGGTGGAGAGGAATGCAACTTTGCAGGGAAAGTGGGTGTGGCGCTGGGTGTGCTCGGTGAGGGAGTGTGTGCCAGCGGGGACAGGGGGACACTCCCGGCTGATTTACAGCGAGACGAGCGGAACTGGCGCTGCAGTTTAGGGGACAGGCCATGCAGAGAGCTTGGGCGCATGTGATGAGACGTAGCTGGAGAGTTTGGAGTGGAGGACGCTGGGGAGCTGCTCTGGGAGGACATACCTGAGATAAGAGAGATACAGGGGAGAGGGAGAAGAGCAAGAGAGGGGGGTTGGTTAATGACAGGTTAGTGTCAGGTTAATATGTAGTTAAGGGCTTCAGTTAAACTGTTAAGGTCAGTAGTATTAGTTAATAGTATATGTTATGGAATTAATACTGGGAAATAACACACTTGGGATAATATTAAACCTTTTGCATTTACATTCACTCATTTGGCAAATATGTTTATCCAAACAGACTCACACCGGAGCTGAGCAGATAACCAGAAAAGAATTTTACAAAATGTAATAGAAGATGAACAGGGAGGTTAATGACTTGTTAATATCAGGTACATAATGGATTAAAGGTCTAAGAATACTCTAAGTGATTTGGTCGTAGTAAGTTTAAAGCTGGCATAGCTTAAGTGTAACTGGTTTAAGGTCATAGTAATCCCTTGCTACATTCTGTGTTAATGTGCGATTAATATTTGGATTACTTCCAGTAAATATGAGTTTATTGATTTGCTAATATTGGGTTAATAATCATTAAAAATGAAACTAGCAAGTTATTATGAGTAAAATAATGGGTTGAATATATCTGTTATATTGCATTATTAATATTCATATAATTAGACAATGTATGGGTAACTAAAACATTTTATATATTTATATAAATACTAACACTAACAATGAATTAACAGTCTGGTTAATAATAACATTTAATAATAATTTATATTAATAATAAGCTGCAGATAGACCACGAAGACCAGACTGTTACCACAGTAGTAAATGATGAAGTTTTATTTTTAACCCTTCCTTAATTAATATCTGCAGGACAGAAACAAAAAACATCAGAAAGGTCAAAAGCTTTTATATTTCAGGTTAGCATCTCTTCACTGAGGCTTCTTTAATATCTTGTGAATCAGTTTACAACCAAGAATAATACACATAAGCCCATGTTAGATTATTATGTAGAAATACTCCAAGTATAGTAAATACGCGAAACATACTGAGCCGACAACATACTTATGCAATAAGCAGTAAGTTGTGTGTGAATGTGTGAACGGTTTCAGTCTTCCAAGTCATTTTTATGCATCTTGCAGTCCAGTAGTAGTGCATTAGATGTAGACAGTATGAGTCACTGACCGAGGTGGGCGGAGTCAGGGGGTGAGCGGGCGTACAGGCCATGGGTGGGAGAGCCAGGGAGGCTGTCACCGGATGACAGAGAGCGATTCAGAGAGGAAAGACTGCGGCTGGTGTGAAGCAGGTTCGACTGTTTAGTGATCTTTCGGAACAAAGAGCTTCGCTTCTTACTGCATGGGAGGGTGGGGGGTGGCATAGGATGGAAAATAGAAAAAAGAAGGGTAAGAATATAAAGTATTATCATGGATTTCATACCTAAGGTCTGCTCTGTGTAAAAGAGACGGATAAACTAGCTATGTCTAACTAGGATGTCTGCTTTCAGTGAAAGTGCAATTTACAGCCGATCAATACGAAAAGCAGCATCTAGTAGCTTATGTATAAACATAGTGAGAGGCATGTCACCTCTCCTGTCCCTCCTTGGTGCTGGATTTCTTGTTGCGGCGTGCCATCTTGGCCCTGGAGCTGGGCTTTCGCGCTGGTCCGATCTTAATGGACGTGTTCTCAAACGGAGTTGTGGTCACCGTTACTTTATTTCCACTCTGAGCACAAAACAAAATGTTTTTAAATGACATTTCTATTTAAACCATTAAAAAAACAAAGCAGACGTCCCTTTCAGGCTCTTGTACCTTCAGAATGAGCTCCACGACTTCTGTATGAACCAGCCCATGCACAGACTCTCCGTTCACATGCGTGATGAGGTCACCGGCACACAGACCTGCTTCTTGGGCGGGGCCTCCACACTCCACATGCTGTGATTGGATGGTAAATTAATTATTTTTAATTAAGAGCTAGGTGTGTGTAGATGCCTTAGCGTGCGTGACGTTTTCTTACCCAGACCATGTGGTGGACACTGTAGACGTTGGTGTCCCCCATGTAGACTCGGATGGCACGCAGCGTGAAACCGTACCTCTTCCCAGAGCGCTGGATGGTGATGGGAGAGCGCAGGGTGCTGACGGATGGAGAGTAGTCCCGACTGGGGGACGAGTCACGGGAAGATGGGTTGGATGATATGGAGCGGGGAGACATGGGGCTAGCCAACGGGGAGGTCCCATGCTGCTCCACTGCAGAAAAAGACCCCAAAACGTTTAAAGCACATAAATTTAACAGAGATAATTGCATACAGTGAATAAGAAAGAAAGAAAACATGAAATAAATATGTAAGGAAAAAGAAGGACAGCGTAAAATAAATCTAAAAAAGTAAATAAGCAAACAATACGTGAATGGCAAAAATAAACAATTTTTTTAAGCAAAAGAATATAAAAATAGAAAATAAATGACTATAAATGAAGAATAAAATTAAACATATAAAGCATAAGGAAAGAAAGAAATATAATGAAATAAGCAAAGTAAGTAAGAATGAATAAACAATAAATACAAAAAAGAAAAGAAAAATATAAACATGAAAAATAAGCGAAGCTGTAAGGAAGGAAAGAAATATACAAGAAAAGCTTAGAAGAACAAAATAAATAAATAAATAAATGCATTATGAAGAAGATGTTGTGATAGAGTTGGACTTATGAAACGTGTAGTAATGAATGGTGAGTGTCCCCTGCTGGCGTGATTTCTGACCTGCAGGTATGATGACGGATAAGGCAGAGGCGGAGGCTGATTTTGTGACCTTGGTGCCAGAACGGGTGGGAGTGTGTTTGTCTCCATCAGCAGAGGGGTGCTGAGGTTGTGCTCGCCGCAGAACGACCTCACTAGGGGCTCTGGGTCCGAATGGTGCTGAGGTCACGGCCACATCAGCAGGTTTCAGGAGTTTATCTGGAGAGCGGTAATTGTACAGGATGATGAGGTTCACTATACTTTTCGCTACAGAATCTCACCACTAAAATATTCTTTAATTAAATGCAAAAGCAGACTCTGTTTTCCGAACATTGTTCAGTGTAACCCCACTTAGCTCTTAGTGACTACTGGAGTTCATTTTAAATGTGTGAATTTTGCCATAGAAACAGATATTTTCGGGCAGCTCTGAGTAAAGCGTCGCCCCCTGAGCGCCTCATTCTCGGTTCCCTTTGCCATGCAGATGCTAACATTCTGATTAAATCACTGGAATGTGTGCCTCACCGGATCCTTGTGCTGTTGGTGCCACAGTGGAGGACTCGGCCATGCCCACACCTGAGCCGGCTGCCATCGTAGCGCCCTCCAGTGACGTCCCTCTGGTCTTGACTGGAGCGTGGCGAGCATGTGTGTCTGTGTCCATTTCTAGAGGCGAGGGGATGCGGTGTGTGTCCATGAGAGCGGAAAAACGCCGGCGGACGCCAGGAGGACTGGAGTCGGACTCGGTGAAGGAGTACTCAGAGCAGGAAAGGCGCTTCCTATACACACAAACACACACGCACGTGCGCGCACACATAGCCCAATGCCTTTAGTCATCAAGAGAATGAATGCGATGGATCGATTGGATGTAATTTAAACTCTCCACTCACATCTCAGGAGAGCCGGTCCTCCATTTTTTGTCTCTCAAAGTGACACTGCCCAGGCTCTCCCTTTTTGCGCGGTCCTCCCGATGTCCTCTCGGCTCCCTGCGGGTGATCACAGGCTTATGCTCCAGCTGGGACAGGTGCTCCATGCTGCTGTACACCTACACACACGAGGTTAAATATGAATAAAACCATACACGTACCACTTATCAACTTAGAAAGCAGAAATTAGTAGATCCAGTCTTACGGTCATAGACAGGAAGCAAAGGAAGGAGGAGCGTGAGGGGAAGGAGAGGGAGGACGAGGTGGAAAACAGATAAACAGAAGTAGAGGTAGAAATGTGAGAGGGAGGTGTAACCTTGCTGAATCGAGGTGAGCAGGAGGAGAAACGATGGATTTCAACGGGCTCGTCATCATTGGTGTCGTCTTCATCGAACGAGTGAATGTGATGGTAACGGTCTGAACGTGCTGCGAAAACACAGACAGAGAGGGAGGAGTTAGAACACACCAGCACTCGAATATGTTTATTGAAACACATTTCTTGAACTTTTGCCTCAAAATCACTCAAAAAAAATGCTTAGTATGAAAGTATGACAATTAGGATGCGCTTTGTGCCCACATACAGTAATTCTAACATTCTTGTTAATTCTCTAATTAAATATAAAAAGAAAAAACGATCCTATTCAGGAATATATTCGTAGATGTATCAATATAAGAGCAATGTGCCATTTTTCAACAATAAGTAATAAAATAATTTCTTGCATATTCACACAGATTATTACACCCGTTAGACACTACATGAACAATAGTGTTACTATGCTGTACCCTGTGCAGCTGGCCTATACTGTTACAGTGAATAGGAAGCCATGTTGGATTAGACCTTTAAAAAACCTGGGTAAATAAAAATACATAAAATGCTTTGGCTAAATAAATACCATCTTTAGTTCTTGTGAAACAAACTCCGATACATACTGACTTTTTAACCGAATAACACACACAGAGACCATGTACTCACTGTCGAAGTAGCTGGTGTCCTCTTCTGACTCGAGATGAGGCACAAACTCAGCCTTCTGCCTTAGTAAGCTGTTCCAGTCCAAATCAGCAAAGAACGGGTGACGCTTCACTTCTATTGCACCTCCTGCTCAAATGCACACACCCACACAAATGCAGCATTAGTGGGCCTGCGCCTGGCATCACCAAAGCGTATTTTAGGTTGAGCTAAGCTAGCTTATTTTAGTATTTATTTTTTCTTTAATGCACCTGTGCCTAGGCGGAGCAGTGGGTTGGTCTGCAGCAGGGCAGAGATGAGGTTCTGGGCATCGACTGGGAGTGCTTCATCACCTTCAGGCCAAACAATGTCATCTACACACACACACACACACACACACATACATCCACCCATGGGATATTGTGATGGTATGAACTTAGATAAACATTTAAAATGTGAGTAGAGAGAATGGGCCAGTATTTGTGTGTGCTTGTTTTGGTCTCTCACCAGTGATGACCTGGCCGAACAGCTCCTCGGGTGTGTCCCCAAAGAAAGGCACACAGCCCACCAGGAACTCGTAGAGGATGATGCCCATGGCCCACCAGTCCACAGGTTTCCCATATCCCTGCCGTAAAATCACCTCTGGCGCGATGTATTCAGGGGTGCCACAAACCTGAGGGAGTGAATAACACGTAGACACGCTCTCTGTTTGTCATCTGGACATAAACACACTGCTGGGATATTGAGTGTTTGTTTAATGTTCCCATATAAAATATACTTGCGACTGTGTGTGTGTGTGTGTGTGTGTGTGTGTGTGTGTGTGTGTGTTTGTATGTACATACCTGTTTATCTAGGAACTCTCTGGTGTCCTTCTCGATGTGGCCCTCGTACAGGTTTGTCGTGAGACTCATCAGACCCATTTTAGACAAACCAAAATCAGTCAGCTTTATGTGACCCATAGACGTGATCAACAGACTGAGAGAAGAAGAACGAGAGACAGCAGGCAAAAGGGTAAGAAAGACAGAATTCAAGTGTGAGTGAGACGTAGGTGGAGAGACAGATGTAACCAGAGAGTGTGAGGAGAAAGCAAGAGAGGCAAAGTGAGAGAAAGAGACATTTGAGAATATCGGTTACAAGGTTTTTCCAGCTTTAAATAAATTATATAGTCATAATTATACAGTAGAATGTGTAATATACTATAATGGGTGGGTGGGGGTCACTTTGGATGAATATAATACTTTGCCCAATGAAGGGTTGATGAGCATAAATATGAATAAGTAATACAGATGTTATTTTATATGGTAAGTAAAGGCAATATATCACACACACTGCACAGTGCTAATGTGCAACACTGTTACACCAATAACAGACCCTGGGTAGTGCGCATGCTCCACTGTATGCACTCCAGTCAGCATTGTCTTACTTGTCAGGTTTGAGGTCTCGATGCACCACACCGTAGTTGTGGATGTACTCCAGGGCAAGGACGGTCTCTGCAAAGTACATGCGTGCCATCTCTACGGGCAGAGCACCGATGTGCTTCAGCAGCGTGGCACAGTCTCCTCCTAACACAATCAAAATGAGTCAGAGTTGTAGTTACTGCTCCCTTACATGTATAGAGGGCACCCTGCTAAACAGGCAGTTGTCTTTGTTCACTTTTTCATTTGACAGAGAAGAATGTAACCCTGAGCAGGATTAAGCAGCAGAAGATGAGTGAGTCAGTGTACCAAAATGATGATTATCTGGGAAACTTCTTAATCCGGCCCTGAATCATACAGTATGTATTTACAGTTGGTTAAAATCACTCTGCGTGCAACATCCTTATTAGATGTAGTCTACAAGGAGAGTCTCCTGGGTGAGTTCAAGTGAATAAAACTATTAACCACTGAACCGTGATCTTCATAAGCCTATATAATGACAAAAACATCCTTTCTGAGGAAGCAGCTGATAAAGAACAATGACTTGCTGCTCCATCTTAGAACACATGAAGTGTCTTTATTTACACAGGTTCTCAAAAGAGCTCATGGCAGAACATCTGGCACCAGGGCTATAAAACCTGTTTAAAGAGCGAGTGATCCATCTAAGCAGCATTTATGACCGTATTGTTGTGCTACACTTGTGCAGATGGAGGACTCGTGTGGCTCCGACGTCCTCTCACTCCCTCAGAGTGTCTCTGTAGAGGGTAGGTGAGGCCAACAAGCACATCCCAACAGCTGTCTTTTAATCATGAAAAATAAAAATTGCAGACTGACATTGCTATAACCTGCAGCTAAAGAAAAACAGCCTTTTAGTTATTTTAAAAAATGTATTCGAATTGGATTTCTTTTAAGGAAAAAAAATGGTATTCTCATGCTTTTTTCAGGGATTATGGTTCCCATTGCTGCAAGTTACAATGTGATAAGAGTTTTTTTGTTTTGTTTTTCGGGTGTTTTTTTTCTTTTTTTGCTGGTTGGCGTTTTTGGGGGGTCTTCTGAATAAGGCTTATCTCCACTATCTTTAGCTGTGTGTGTGTGTGTGTGTGTGTGTGTGTGTGTGTGTGTTTTTGTTTTTTTTTTTT
>JAQLOM010000021.1:1359316-1372075 GCA_030068315.1 Chrysichthys thysi
GAACTGTTTATGGTCCATTTTATGAGTCAGAATGTTACTCTCTAAACCATTTGTTCAGATATTTGGATAACTATATATATATATATATATATGTGTGTGTGTGTGTGTGTGTGTGTGTGTGTGTGTGTGTGTGTGTGTGTGTGTAGGCTGAGACGGGTAAAGGAGACGCCTGGTCTAAGTACATGGCCGAGGTAAAAAAGTACAAAGCTCACCAGTGTGGAGACGACGACAAAACGAGACCTCTGGTCAAATAGACTGTGTCTGAGCAAGCAGTGTACGACGTGGTGTCCGATGGCGACAGACACACAGCCCAGGACGAACCCTCACGGCCCGCGCTTCTCATCTTATCCTCTCCTGTTTCCTCTCCTTTGTTCCTCTTTTGTTTATAGGTTTCCAGTTTTAGCGTATTTCACCTGTGCAGGTGATCCAGAGGCTTTTTAAACACAGCGTTATGAGCAGCCTCCTCAGTGTTGATGAAATAGAGAGAGAGATGCTCTGTGGTGTGTTTAAGTATCTGGTTTGATGTTTTGTATCATTTTTGTTTCTTTGCTTCTTGGTAATCGATGTCACCTGAAATCAGTGGTTAAACAAAATTAAAATGCTGAGCTGTGAATAGAGCGATGGCCAGGTGGAGCTTTATGGGTTTTTTTTTGGTCTGTTGTGTTCTTGGTGCTAATTTACACATGTAACAGGTAATGAAAGTGACCCTTCGAATCGCTTTTAAGTCGTTTGGAATCAAATCAGAAATCAACCACATCGTGATGTTTGGGAATCGTTTGTGTGTTCGTGGAGTTACAGGTAACAACTTGTGTGGAAATTTTTTGCTGCTTTGAAGCTGCAAGTTGAAGAGATTCCCCCCCCCAGACACCTGACTCCTAAATGACCCCAAGGATGCCAGATTGGAGATTTTTTTTTTTTTAAATATACTGAATTATCATTAGTATGGATAATAATCTTTGCAAGTGTGAAACTGGATTCACACCAATGAGGGCGATTAAAGAGCTCAAACTGTGCCGTGCTGCAGCTTTCCCTGATCAAAACAGCCTCTGGGGTTGGTGGGGACCTGCTCCAATCGCATGACGACCCTCACCAGAAAAAAGCACTTACTCAAGATGAAGGAATTCATTTTTCTTGTGATTATATCCCATTTTTAGGCATTTACATTTCTCTTTTAGTGCGTAGGTACAAGCTAATTCAATTACACCTTGTGACGAGGAATGAATTCATTTTTGTCTTAAAAAAAAAATTTCATGAATGATAGTAAAAGTACAAACAGAGTTGTGATCAGGATTGGGATGGCACAGACTGAAAATCACCCTGATAAGCCCTGCGCGCACAACATCGACCTTGGAGAAACCATAGCGAGTAGACCCTGAAGGGGGAAAAAACCCCACAAAAACATTCTAACCCCACCCAACAAGTGAATTTGCAGTCAAAATAATTTCCCAGTCTCCCCTACAGGCCACGGTTTTAAACAGTGTGGCGCTCTCACGTTTTCAGGAGCATCGTTTCCATGCACGGTTCTCAGAGCAGGGCCCGGGGCTCCATGAAGTGCAACCAAGGGGGCCTGTGAAGTTCAATCATTCTTTCATCATTATTTCTGGGTCATTACTGTAATCTCCCACTATCCTGTGGGTCAAAAGTTCAGGGGAAGCAAGTGTCTCCAGTTATCAAATAAAATATTATTGTACACATTTAAGCAATGTGGAGAGGTTTTTTTTTTTTTATTTTTTTTTATTGTTTTAAAAATAAATCTGTGTATATAGTCTGTTGGCATTATTATTAGTAGGATCAGCAGCAGTATTCTAGTTTAAGGGGTCCCTGTTCATAAAAAGTGTTGTACACAGTAAGAGCAAAGTGCCCTTCAGGGTTTCTAATTATTTTCCCTAAATTTGTAAAGATAAAGCCTCCACTATGACGGAGTATTAGGGCTACAGATGAAGGAAAAAAAAATGCCAAAAACGAAATTAAAGTCGACATTAAACTTGAAATGTAAAGTTGAAATCAAATGCCGATGTTCAAAACTAGTTGGGAGAGAGAGCAAGCGCTCCACAGCTGCGGACTCAGACACGCACATGATGTGAACACAGGCGGAACCATCGATATCCTTGTATCTGCCGATTTCCAGCAATTTCAGTTTGTAAGAATGCGGCCACTTCTTCCAAGTTTGTATGATTTCTCCTTCTGAACAAACGCAGTTTTTGGCAAAACCTTTTCAGTGTCCTCACACTAATGATCACACTGTGGTTCTGCGCTAAAACAGTCAGATTTGACCAAATCGTCTACATGAGGCATGTCGAGTCATCAGCCAATCGATCCGTCTGAGTTCGACTTCATTCTCCACATTTTGAGTTTCATGTCGACTTTAATCTCATCATGGCAAAAATATATTTCTTTTCTTCATGTGTGGCCCTAAAACTCCGTCGTACTCCACACTTCTATTCTTATAATGAGATTATTGTAAACCAAATATGTTTTTAGAGTATCTTATTCTGGTGGCAGTTCAACTGACTTTTTTTTAGAGAAACACCAAATGCTTAAAATTAAAGAGGGAAAAAATTCTCATTTACAGAGGGGCCCAAAAATGTAAACACGTTTCAACATGAAAAATATCTGCATAAAAGCTGTATTACTGTGCACACGTCTCTACACACCGACGCCGTCATTCGGTTTGGATTTTAATAAACGAGCCCAGATAACCAGTGTTGAAGTGTGTATCCATTTTTGTGCCTCTCTGTATATTTGGTTTATTGTGATTCTTTAATAGAAAATTAAGGCCAAAGGTATGTGTACCCCTGACCATCACACCGGTGTATGAGCTTGAACATCCATTCCAGAACCACTGGTGCTGGTCCTCAATTTGCTCTTATGAGCTCCACGCTTTTGAGAAGGCTTTCCACTTGATGTTGGAGCATGGCTGTGGAGATTTGTGTTCATTCAAGAGCGTTAGTAAGCTCAGACGCTGATGGTGGGATGTCGAGGAGGCTCCAGTTCCAATTCATCCCAAAGGTGTTCAGGGGGGTTGAGGTCAGAGCTCTGTGCAGGACACTCCACACATGTCTTCCACTCCAACCTGAACCTTAACACATCACGTCTTCATGGAGCTGGCTTTGCGCACAGGGGTGTCGTCATGCTGGAACAGGAAAGGGCCTTCCGCAAAGTATGCGGGTACTTCACCCAGGGAACACCATGGGAGAAAAATTGTTCTTGCATTATTTTTCAGCAGTCTCCTTTAACTTCAATGCACGTGTTCCACTGATGTTCAAGCTTCACCATCCGTTTCTGGAAAGTCATCACATCCTGATCCTCCACTCACACTGCAGCAGCAAGGATACTGAGCACTTCACCACTCTGAAAAATGGCAGCCACATGAGTGGGTTTTCAGATTTGGAAACGGATAGAAATGTCCGGTCAAATGAGCGCAAGAGTTCAGAGCCACATTTGGCTTTGGGCCATGCTGTGTGAATGGTCACATCATCGAGCTAGAGTGCTGGTGCTTTAGGACACTTTCCTCTGCTTTTTTATTTGATTGTGACAAACATCTGAGTTTTTGTGGAGATGTTGCTGTTATGCCCCAAAAATATGAGGAGAACTTTCTGAAGTACCTGTGTACATACACTGAAGATCAAAATCAGAGAACAAGCTGCAATTTCTTGAATGTCGAGGTCACTCCGTAGTCCTATGTGGAAATGATCCAAACAGGAATAAAAGAGCAGGATTTTAACCAGATGTCATGAGTTACATACATTCAGAAGCGCAGGATAAGAAACTTAAATGAGAGATTTGAAAAAGGACAAATAACAGACATGCCTCCAAAATCCAAAGATGTATTCCCCCTCACTGGAACTAATAAACCCCAGATCATTATTCCTCCTCCACCACACTTGACTGCTGACACTCTGCAGCCTGCTACTGAACGTTCTCCTCAGACTCCAAAAGGACAGATTTCCACTGCTCCAGACTGCAGTGCTTTACACCACTCCTGCTGACTCTCAGCCTTGTTCATGGGGATCTCAGCTTTGGGTGCAGCTGTTCAGGCACACTGACCCATTTTTGCCAAGTTCCTGAAGCACAATCATTGTCCTGATGTTGCTTCCAGAAGCTGTTTGAAGAGCTGGACAGAATGATGCAACAGAGGACAGGAGATTTTTGTACACACTGGGCACTTCAGCAACACTGCTGCTGCAAGTTTGTTTACTGCTTCGCTGCTCTTGCTCCTAGACGTTCCCATTTCAGAATTACAGCACTGACCAGGGCAGATCTAGCTGTATAGGAATGCCACACATGGACTAATCTTGGGTTATAAACAGCATCCTGTGCCAGCGCCACATTTCAACTCGGAGCTCTTTAGTATGAGCCATTCTACGACCAGTGTCTGTCTATGGACACTGCATGGCTTTGTGCTGGATTGTATGGCACCTACGTTAGCATCAAGCACTGCTGAAGGACCCACACTCAAATCATTAAGAGGGGAACACGTACTTTCAGCCATTTTAGTCTCTATTCACTTGCTCACGTGACATTATAGTACCCTCCAGATAAAATGAACACGCTTTAGTAATCGTTGATGCATTATTGGTCACTAAGTGGATTTGTTTTCCGAGCCTGTTACCCATTTCATGCTAGTCCACAAGACCAACACCGATCCCAAACTCATAATGCACAATTAGCAAAACGTGAGAGAGAGAGAGATGCACACACAGGGCATCCTGCAGAGCCTTGTTTTCCCTTGGACTAACTATTGCTTTTTATTTTGCTAGTGTGAAGGTTCAGCTCAAGTAGACAAACTTCTGAAAATTCAAGTATAATACAAATTCAGCGCCCCTGCTTCCACCGGGATATAAAACTCCTCTCGTCTTTATTCCATGGGGGCGTTTTAATAATAATAATAATAATAATAATAATAACGACAACAACTCCACCTGGAACAGCACCAGAGACATGGACCTACACCTGAGAAAGGGAGGGATCAGTTCATCCATCCATCAGTCCGTTCAGTTTGTTCTCCGAGTCGAGTTCATATTCGACTCAGACACAGCTCATAGTACACACACACGCACACACACACACCTCCCTGTCCACAGCAATTAAGGTCTGTGTGTGTAAACATTAGCAAAACAAGGAGAGAAAGCATCCAGGCCAGGGATGTTATTACTAATTAAATTCCAAATACTTAATTGCAAAAAAAAAGAAAAAAGAACCCCCCCCCAAAAAATTTCCCCCAAAAAAGGGTAAAGAGCTGTTTCTTATTGTTTAAGCCTGCAGTCCATGCGTACACGGTGCGACAGTGTGACATTGCAGTCCGGCGTCATCCGAGTGACATCACAGCTTCCTCTTTAGATCCCCGCTCTGGCTTTGACTGACATCTGAAACAGGAAACGGCGATCAATCCCCAAAACACACATTCAAGGAGAGAGAGAGAGAGAGAGACAGAGAGGAAAGAACAAGAAAAACCACAACACATGCAACCACCACTGAACGAACAGCCACCAGGCAAGCAGGGAGCAGAGAGAGGAGCGGGGGGGCGGGGGGCGATTACCTGAGAAAGCGAGCTGCAAGTGCGGAGGCAGAGCAGCACCTGACATGAGACCCTTTAACAGATCTGAGGAGACAGACGGAGAAACAGACAGACGGATAGACAGAGAGAGACAGAGGGAGAGCGAGAGAGAGAGCAGGACAACAGGAAGCAGGTTTACAGAGCGGTTAAACAGGAAAAACAAGACAGGACACAGAAGGGAAAAGAGACATTTCAACGAGGAAAACATGGAACATGAACAACACAAGAACAAAACGAAGAAAATAATGTTTAGAAAGAAATAAAACAAAAAGTTCAACGCCGGCACGAGAGACAAGCAAAGATGTGATGAGGACAAGGAGCGTCGCATCATGCTGTATCACAAAGTTTTAACCAGATCAACCGTCTCAACAGCCCAAGCTCATGTTGGCGACCTGATTAGCCTAGCGTCCTAGCATGATTAGATTTACTATTCTGCGTTCCGTTTGCCTCAGATGTCGGGGATGACGTTCCAACCGCGCTCCGTTTGTAGTCAGGAAACCAACATGGACGCCTCCAGGAAACCCGCTCCTTTTTCCTTGTTTTATCACAACTCCAATCAAAGCATATCCCAAATAATCAGATCTCACCCAATTAAACATCGCCTTCAAGTTTTAAACTGGAATTTCAGCTTCTTTGTATGACTTTTCTTTAAACATCACGTGGTGGGGGAAGCCAGGGTCACTCACTACTGCATTTGTGAGCATATAGCAAGGTGAATTTTGTGTCGAATTCGTAGAAACGTCACATTTATAGCAAGTACTATAATGTGCTGTATACTATACTAGCGTAGCCTGGACTTATACTTTAGGTCCTGTATGTATGTAATACACTAGCCTAAACAGAATGGATGGATGTTGAGAAAAAAGAAATTTACTCAAGGTAGAAATAAGGGAGCTCCAGCACTGACGAATGCTGCCACTACTTTGGTGAATGCTGGTTGCTGCTTCTCCCCAACCGTACACATCATAACCAGCAGCCAATCACAACCAAGGTTAAATGACGGGAGCATTCCGATTGGCCACACTCATAACTCCAGCCATACCCCCCCCCCCCCCCAAGTATCCCCACACCGCGTTTTCATAAACAACGCAACGTGTTCTTTGTCTCTTTTGTAAATACGATAAACACTGTACTGTATTTTAGACATTTAACATTTTAACTCCATTTTAATTCATGGTTATATTTGTTCGAGTATCCGGGGAAATCCGCAAAATCAAAAGGATATTCTAAATAAAAACCCATGAATCGTCGAGGGCACGAAATGTGAACCGCGATACAGGGGGGGATTACTGTACCAATATGAGCATAGATAAAAAACTTGGATATACACACAGTGCTGTGTGTACGACTGATTAAACCAGACAGACAAAAATAGTTGGCGAGGATCTCCTGACTTTCCGAGTCGGAAATCCGACTTCAGGGTGCATTCATGTTGACCTTTCTGAGCTGGAACTCTGATATCCCGACTTCCGAGGACAAACGGAACTCAGTAAGGCAGGGTGTGAATTAACAACTGGTGTAACTGGTGATGATTAGGTTGTTCATCTCTGATTTAGGGTTGCAGGGAGAAAACTGAGAGGTTCATCAAGTGGGACGTCACATCACATGCTGCTGAACGCCCCAAACATGCACACATTTTTTGCAGTCACACTGCAACACCAGAATTGCATGATCAATGAGCCCTGTGTGAACTAATGCTCAAGGTCACTTAATCACATCATACACGTTTCCTTTATATCGCCTCCTCTCTCTTGCACTGCGAGCATCCTAACCTTACAGTTATTAATAATACAAAGAACTCCTGATGATCAGGGATCGTCTGATACCCTGAACACCTTAGCTTGGTGCGACGCTGCATCAGCTGATGCGTAAAGATCTAACCATCATGGATGAAGAAACGTGAGGAGTTCTATGGCATAGAAAACGCTCGACTAGTGGGAATCTGTCTTCTTTAACCAGGTTGAATTACGTGGCCATGACTGCCTGGGAATTTGCTTGGTCCTAAAACACTTCCTGTTTTCCTTAAAATCGCTAACAGAACTCAGTCGAGTTGGTGGAGCGTAAATGCATTTACACAGAGTTCTAGAATAATCCAGTCAGAGAACTGGGTTCTGACCCTGATCTTTAGCTGCTTGGCTTGTGTGTGTGTGTGTGTGTGTGTGTGTGTGTGTGTTGCTCACTGGGCTGTAGGCTGTATCCTGAGCTGCTCTGGTTAGCAGTGTTAGCTCCAGCGCTAGTTCCTGTCACAGTGGGCAGGTTCAGCAGGCCGGGGAAGGCGAACGGCAGGGAGACGGGAGTGATTCCTCCCAGCATTCCGAAGTTCAGAGGCAGGTTTGGGGCACCAGGACCCAGGAGACTGGCGCCGGACGACGACACCTGGGACAGGAAACACACCAGCGTAATCAGGACCCGGAAGGATCAAGTTGCCAAGTGTAGGTCCTGTAAACCTTCTTAGGTTACACAGCTTTCACCGTAATTCACGCTACAGTCTGAGCCATTTGAAAGCCCAAGATGTGTGACGCAGACAGTAAAAATTTTAAATCACAATTTCGTTCTGACCTCGAAACACTTCTAATTATTTTAAGGTTAATCGTGTTAAATCATGGACACTCTCTGGTACCTGTGCTAGCTGAGGAGCCGTCGCTGAGGAAACAGTCACCATTGGCTTTGCCCCCTGATTAGCTACACCTGCTGGTCTCTGGCGGGCCCCGTGATTGGCTGAGCTGACTGAGGAGGAGGTGTGCTTGGTGATGGGGGTGGATGTGCTCGTTAGGCCGCTGCTGTTCACCTGAGACGGAGTCTTTTGCTGCCCCACGGGAGTGCTGTAAGCAGTACCGACGCCCGAGAAGCCCGCCTGGAAGCCTACAGATTTAGGAGAGAACTGGTGCATGTTGGATAATGTAGGCGTCCTGGAGAGGGCGGGGGATGGGGAGCTGATGGGCGTCACTCGCGGAGTGAGCTTGAGGATGGGGGAGTTGGAGCTGTGGGGCGATTTGGTGAGCGTGGCCTGCATCGGCGTGACGAACGTTGACTGCTGCTGCGGCTGTTGGTGCTGCGGCTTGGGCTGAGACGGAGACGCGGAGATTTTGGGCTGCGTTTTGGCGTTGAGGTGCGAGGAAACAGAGGAGGAGGGTGAAGAAAATGTAGAGGAAGATATGGGCAGCACTGTCGAGTGAGACTGAGACGACGGCATCGTGCTGTTTGCACCGATTCGGCTGATGGTACTGCTATTATTGCCAGGTTTGTGGAGGCCTGGGGCCGTGGCGATGGGAGAATTTAAGCTCTTGTGAGGCGGGATAAGGGGCGAAGCAGTGGGCGGTGGCCTCGGTTTAGGCGGAGATGTTGAAATCGTCTTGGTGCCGTTGCCTGCAGCAGTCGTAGCGATGGGTCGCTGTGGAGATGTCAGAGTGTGTCTTTGCACCTGACTAAAGCTGACTGCGCTGACCTTCGCTGCTCCTGTTCCATCGCTCCGGACAGAGGGAGAAACGGACACTGATGGAGGTCGAGAGACAGCTGGAGCGGGAGAAGAGCTAGAGGGGGTGGAGGAGACGAAAATAGGGCCACCGCTGGCCGGAGAAGCAGACACAGTGGTATTGATGGTGCTCTTTTTAGGAAGCACAGGGGTGGTGGCGCTGATTGAGGAGGCAGGGCCGAGTGTAGGGCCCGGGTTAACGGGTTTGGCGGCCTCGGGGGAGGGTGGGCTGTTGGACTGGATCAAACCTTTGGCGGCGCTGCTGAGCAGAGCCAGAGCCTGTGAGATAGAGTCCAGAGACGGGGCCCCGCCCAAATCCTCGTCGAGAGAGTCCGACAGGCAAATGGGCTCAGAGGGGGAGGGGGCCCGCTGAGGGAGTGGTGCCGTGGTAGAGGGCGTGGCGGTGGGCGTGGCGGTGGGCGTGGCCGACTGCTGGAGCCAAACGCCATCCTGAGACTAGAGAGAATGAGAAATGGGTTTTAATAAACATTCCATCACTTTGCTAATAGATCATTACTTACCAGGCTAGCTCTTTCACCTACTATTCATCAACATAGATACAAACTTGGCTAGCTACTTGATATCAGTGGCACTTTTAATGAGATGATGATAAACTGTCTAGTTCCCTCATTAAGACCAATGTTGATCTGTGATCTAAGCACCAAAACAACCAGCCGAGAAATATGAAGAAGGGTTACACGATCATCAACGCTAACCTCAGATGTTCTGGCACTTGGCCAACCGCACGCCTTAAAGTCCTGCAACCTACTGTGGTCACTAGACTGTTACATGATTCGCTGATGAAGCTTGAACTTAAAAACTAGCTCCATCCCCCTTAACCCAAGGAGGCCCACACACTGCAAAACCAGGACATGCAATTCCTCGCTTCCTCGGAACACAAATGCACGAGCAGGCTGTTCTTGCTCGACACACTGTACAAATGCAAATCTGTCATTTTCTTCTATGTGAAAATAGAGGTGAAATGAAGAACAACCATTCGTTTATTCTCTCGTTTGTGTGTGTGTGGGGCTTACTTTTGGTTTAGCTTTGTGAGTCTTCTTCACTCTGCAAAACAAACATCATTTAGCAGAAATATACACTTAAAGTCACTCACAGCCTCGGTCTTACATGATTGGAAATTAGAAGTGAGGTCAGAGCTGACAGGATTCCCAGAACACCATCACCACAGCCCATCAGTCTGAACACCAAGAAATGTGAGCCATAATTTGTAAACGTAACAATCAAATGAGTGCATGATGAGCTCAAGTGCTGCGTGATCTCCAGCACATCAGAGGTCTTCTTCATGGAGGGCGTTAGGGAGGTGGCTGGAGCGCCTATGCCTGGAGCCCAATGGAGGATTTTAAAGGTTGGGGACTACAGACAGTCACTTTACATTACATTACAGTCATTTGGCAGATGCTCTTATCCAGAGCGGCTTACATTTTTTTGTATCATTTATACAGATGAGCAGTTGAGGTCAAGGACCCAACAGTGGTAGCTTGGATTTGAACTCCTGACCTTCTGATCATTAATCTAGTGTCTTAAAGTAGGGACAAGTTTAATGCCAAAGTCTAATGGTTTAAATAAGAATGCGTTGGCACACACACACAAAATCACTGACCACACTCATTGAGCAGTTTCAGAGTGGGGGATTCCAGGGACTTTGTGACCAAAAGTGACTGTGGAGCAAAACAAACATGTTGCCAGCTGGTCTCACCTATACACGTGCTATGTATCGCACTAAAAACCAAAATACGAGAGAAAAATTAAACTGTAGACGTCACAGGTACGGAAACAAAATCTGCATCGTTTATACAGTTTGCATTTTACAGCTGGGTGTACGCTACTGTTCCAAGCTAAAGTGGTGGTTATTTGTACGCGAGTCGAGGGGACAGTGAAACCTGAGATCTTTAGAAAAGTAGTCACTCTCCAACTTCCCACTGGCACGGAGATGCCTCTTCATACAAGTACACAGTAGGGTTGCACCGGTACCGATACCAGTATCGGGCCGACACTTTACTAAAATACTCGTACATAAAGTGCCGATACCATGTACCGATACCACTCCTATTTCACAACATCAAACTGATCGCTTTATTAGGCAGGGGTGATTTGATGTCCTACCTGACTTCAGTGTCTAGGGGGAGTCAATGAGCCAGAAAGTTAACGGAGATGTGATCAACAAGCTAGTGTGACTCAACACCATGGAGCCGGGCTGAGGGCTTCACTTAGGTAAGTGCGTATTTATGCTAATCGCGGCAAATAATATGCACCCTAACTTTGTTCCAGACTTTTCTGGTTGCACAATCGCAGTAAAACCACTCTGATTGGCTGGATTACTGGTTTTCCTGGTATTCATGTTGATGTGTCCAAGGACAGAGTGTGAGCAGCACAAGACAGGCTAGGAAGCCTAGCATCATAGCAGTGTTGTTAGCTATGCAGCACATTACATTTTCTGGTGATATTTACACTTTGCCTGATGTGAGGACACTGACTTACATCTTAGCCGTGCAGATTAGCATACACACGCACGTACCTATGTAACTTACAGAAGGACATTTTTGTTAAAAGCAGAATGATTAGTTTATTGTTGGCCTGGAATAGCCTTCTGTTAATCATTTTTGTATTTAGCTTATTGTAGGCTTATTGTACTCTGCAAAAGAGAAACTTAAACCTGCCTCCAAATTGATTACACTTTCATGGAAATCCAATTTGAGAAATATCGGTATCGGCGAGTACACAAATAAAAATACGTATTTTCCAAATGTACCGGTTTGGAAAAAAGTGGTATCAGTGCAACCCTAGTACACACCATCCAATTGGGGACACTTCCTGGTCAGCTCGCTCTCAGTGGCTGTTGTGGGGTTCTGCTCAAATTTACACTGAGATTGGGAAGGCTCAGACTCAGCCGGTGGTCTTTAGATTATGTCTGTACACCCCTCATGCTACAGGATTATTTGGGCAGATAATCAGTTCAGACCAGCTGTGAATGGGTAACGCCTCCATGATGGTCAGGAGGAGTGACTTGGATCCAAAACCTGCCTACTTTACCTCCAGCATGGGGCCAGACTGACACACACACACACACACACACACGTTTAGAACATCAGTCCAAGGTCCCCAAAGCTCAATTCTGCTCTGAAAGTTTCTTGAATGTTAGTTTGTGCTAGATAGTGTTTGTTTTCTTTACACGACACAAGATGGATATGTCTGAGGAAAATCAAAGAGTCGACTCACGTGCTTCCTGTGAGGTGGCCGTGGGCCATACGGCTCTCTTTAATCAGCATCCTGTATAAACAACATGACAGGAAGTGAGCGTGCTTCACACCACCTCACTCTCACAGGCACAGTAATGATGCACATATGCACAGACACACTCAAACATCAGACCACAACAGACACTGATGGAAAAGCTATTAAAATAAATAAAATAATGACACACGCTAGGCATGTAACGATTCACCCTGTCCATGACTCGAGCCACAGAGCTGGGGTTCACGATTCGAATTTTTCCACAATATGTTTTGAAGAGAGAGAGGGAGGAGAAAAAAAAAAAAAAAAAAAAAAAAAAAAGCCACATCTACATTCCTATTCATCAATGAAATATTCCTTAGTAACAAACATTATTTACAAACATCCATAAAAGTTGGAACAAAACATAATACGCCATTATCTAAACTACATCTTATATTATATTCGTCTTCTTCCGCTTAATCCTGTTCAGGGTCAC
>JAQLOM010000021.1:1455645-1466216 GCA_030068315.1 Chrysichthys thysi
AACCCAAGCTCGACGATGCACCCGAATTCCAGCTCGCAGATGCACCCGAATTCCAGCTCGCAGATGCACCCGAACCCAAGCTCGACGATGCACCCGAACCCAAGCTCGACGATGCACCCGAATTCCAGCTCGCAAATGCACCCGAACCCAAGCTCAACGATGCACCTGAACCCACTTCACCAGTCCCATTGGAAACCAAGTCTCAACTTGCATCTGAAACCATGTCTAGATATGTGCCTGAAACTATATCTGAATTCCTACCTGAAACTAAGACTGGACTTGAACCTGAACCCAAATCAGACTTCCTGTTGGAAACCCAGTCTGAATTTAAACCTGAGACAGTGTATGAACTCCAGCTTGAAGCCAAGCCTGCATTTATGCCTGAACCTAAATCAGAACTCCCATTACAAAGTGAACCTGAATACACATCTGAACACCTGCTTGAAACTAAGTATGAATTTGCACCTGAACCCCAATCAGAACTTCCACTGGAAAATGAGTCTGAATTTACATCTGAAACGCAGTCTGAATTCCTGCTTGAAACCAAGTCTGAATTTCCCTCTGATTCTGAACAGAAGTCAATACCCTTGTTGGAAACACAGTCTGATCTTGCACCTGACACTAAGTATGAACTCCCGTTGGAAACAGAGTCTGAAATTGTGCCTGAACCCAAGTCTGAGCTTCTGTTAGAAACAAAGTCTAAAATTTCCCCTGTACCAGAGTCCCAACTCTTGTATGAATCTAAGCCTGAACCTCTGCCTGAAATGGTCCCAAAACCCACAATTGAATCTTTGATTACTGCTGCAGTTGAGGACATTGCAGCAGACACTGAGGATATTCCATCGGATACAGAAGAAGAAACACCTGAAGAGGTGGAGCCACAGCTGGCAGCTCAGTTGAATCTAGTCAGTCTTGAGCACCCAAGTGCTCCTTCTACTCTTGGAACGACAGTCATGTCACCACCATCCTCCCCCACTGGAGAGTCTCCTGTACATATGGATCCCCAAATCTCTGCTTCACCACAAGATATGTATGCTGCCAATAATCCCTGGGCACAGAATGAGCACTTGTTCTTAAGTGATGTTACCACAGCGAATCTGGATCAGGAAGAGATCAGGGTTCAAGAGGATCTCCTGGCCACCATGGAATCTTCAGCAGAAGAGGCAGTAGATGTAGAGGAACCTTTCAATCTTGGGGTGGAGCCTTCCCTGTTGAGTAGTTCCCGTGTGGAGCATTTTAGCAGCGCGTCACCCACCTCTCCGAGTATGGAGAAGGAGGAGGCAGTAGAAAAGGCAGAGGAAGAAATCAATGAGGATGACCATGATGAGGAAGAAGAAGATGAAGAGGAACAACTGGATAGGGATATTGTAAAGGTTCAAGCAGTGCCTGAAGCACAGCAAGTGGATGATTTTAAGTTTGGCTTATCGGAATTTAGCAGCTCCAGTAGTGGTGTAATGCAGTCTGATGATTTTAGCAGGATCGTCCAGCAGGGGCAAGCAGAAACAACCTCACCCTTCCACACGGGTCATCACCTTGATGAAGATGGAGAGGACTTTTCTCTGAAAAAAGTGGAATTGGAACAGCCATTTATGGGCCCACCTGGAGTCAAATCTTTTTCAGATGAAGAGGAGGAAGAAGAGGACGATGAGGAACAGGAAAAGGAGGACATGGACACTGGTCCAGAGCATACTGACAAGGACCACGTGGACTTTGGCCATGAACAAGCTGGTGATCATCACATGGATGTTCACCTCAGATCTGAAGAAGAGGAGGAACATGAGGATGAAGATGTTGAAATGATTAGCGAAGGCCAAATGGAGAGTGGAAGCAAGATTACTGGACATGTTGATGAGGATGACTATGAGGAAGGATATCTAGACAATTTGAACTGCACTGCTCCAGCTCCCTCAATACCTATGACTGCAGCCTGGGGCCCATCCAACCCCTTTGTTGACAACTGGGCTCAGCCAACCTCCATCAACATAGTATCCAGTCCCTTGGATGCAAAGGCACCTGATCCTGAGATGCCCACAAAATCCCCTGCTGAAGCCTGGCTGGAGAAGCCTCTAGGCCATTTGACCGAACCACACCTTGAGGTCCGTGAAGAGACTGAGAGTTCAGTTCCAGTGGATGTTGCTAACCTGTGTGCACCTCCAATTGGTATGTCCCAGTCAAGCACCCTTAGTGGAACGGCCCTGGCAGCCCACAGCAGCAGTGAAACCAGCACACCTGAAGAGCTGCGGGACTATGACAGCAGCTCGGGTGTGGAGTCGCGCTCAGACAAGCAGCAGACGCCTGTCCCAACATCCCAGCCTGACCAGGAACAGGACCTTGGGATTCACCTGGAGCGTGGCGATGGGGAGGAAGAGGAGGCAGAGACACTCCCAGCAGATGAGGTCCTGGGTGATGCTCCTACTGCACCAACATCTGTTCCATCATCCCCTTCTACTTCTGGAGACGAGGCAAGTGATACTGAAGGAGAGATGCAAATCAATGACCCAGATGCTCCAGCTGATCACACTGTAGCATTAGACAGTCCTACTGCCTCCCGAAACCTCCCTGCCTTGGAGGAAGATGAGGAGGCAACCGACATACAAGCTGGAGAAGAAGACGGTGGGACCCCACAGTCTGCCAACTCTGTAGCCTCCTATGGCTTTGACTGTTCAGTATCCAACTCCAATGCACATTCTACTGCTGAGAGCTGTGGTAAGAGCCCTGGGATTTTCTCCCTGGAGAATGAAGACCAGCTTACAGAAGAGGCTAAGGATCCCTCACTTATTAAGGAGCTGACCTTGCCTGCTGCAGCCGCCCAAGCTGAGGATCTGCTGGGTTGCCCAGTCGACCTGCTTCCCCTCAGCCAGCAAGGGGAGTCATGTGCCAATCCTGATGACCAGTACCTGCTGTGCGGGAAGACAGGAGCCAGCGCTCTCAAAGAGTCTGAACCTGTGTCTCCCATGCACCTGTCTCCCCAGCATGGGGACAACACTGATGGCCAGCCACCTTACTACTCTGCCATATGTGATAACACTGATAGCTTTCTGGAAGGTAACGTATAAAGTCCCCTAATGGAATGCACCTTTTTTCCCATACCCTTCCCAAAACAGCACCCTCTCTCCCTTTTTTTTTTTTTTTTTTTTGGTCATTTGTTTTCTTACCAGTCCAGGCGATGGTGTAATGAAACCGGGGAAAAATTGGACATAGGGGGATGGACTGTAGGTTTATCAGTGCTGCTTTCTCTTTCTTACTACTATTATAGTCATGGTTATGATTGTATTGCTTAAATTCCTGTATGTACAATAGCTATTCTCATTTTCTATTAGAATGTACTATTGAATAACTGCATACTACAGCACCCCTGAACTTGGATTGATAAACTGAACTGTTGTGAAGTTCTTTGATGAATAAGGAAAGCAACAACAACAACAAACAAAAAACCTAAAGAAAAGAAAAAGAATCACAGTGGACGGACTCTATGTATGTTTGTATTTATCCTACTGTTTTTACCGAACAAATGTCAAATGATTTTTTTTTTTATACTTGTTTTGTTTATTTTTGTTAAGTTCCCAGTCTTCTCTTGCACTGTAGACATACCCTTACTTCTATTTCTTTAACTTGTTCCTGTGTCAAGAACTAACTGTTTTAGCACTAACTAAGGATAGATTTTCTTCCAGAGGCTTTGCACTTTGGGGTTTTTTTTTTTCAATGTAGGGAATTGTTGGAATGTTAGATGGCAAACAATGTTGTTTTGTTTTTACATTTTTTCCTAGTATAAAAAAAAAATTCCAGCACATTCTTGTGAAGGATAACGTATCATAAGTCACATACCACAGCTTTATAAGTACTCAGCAGTGATCTGGTTGTATTGATTTGCAGTAGATGGACATTTTAACTTTGGCTCAAATATTCAATGCAGTGGAAAAAAAAATGTCACTCACATTTAAAAAAAAAAAAAAAAAAAAAAAAAAAAGACACTTGAATGTGGGTGGCAAGTCTCGGACATTTGGATTGGAAATTGCATGTGCAACTAATTGCTTTACTGTAATACTGTTCACAACATTGTCAGGATGATAAAAAATAATAATATTGGTTCATTCTAATTGAAAGGTTTTTCAAAATTCCATTAAACATCATTTCAAGGCAGTCTGTTCCTGTTTCTTATTTCCCGCATGGTGCTAAAAGATTTGTCCGTATGATTTTAAAGATTAGATGTCCTTTGAGAACTATTCCTATTAGTGCATTCTTATGGAGTCTGGGAACAGGAATGGTGTTACCTCCTAATGGAATTTTGATGACATGGCAGCCCTGGTGTCCACACCACACCATCTCCAGCATGTACCCAGTTCTAAAATGCTCTCTGTTAGTCTGCACAGCCAGACACAAACTTTCCCTCTTGGTCATCTTGTCTGTCTACTGATCCTAAAGGAATGTTTCATGTAGGTTTTCAAATAAGGCTACACACACAATCCAGCATCATCCTAAATGAATCCTTTCTGTCTTTTGATATTGGTTACATATCTCTGTCTTCTACCCTCTCTCTTTTGTTGTCTTTCATCCGTGTTCTCCATAAAAGATCTGAACACCAGTCTGCTTACTTATTCACCACAGCTTTGGTCATTTCACACCTACCCTGTAGTACAAACCCACAGACAAACAAAAGAAGTTAAAGTTACAAAAAATATATATACAGTGGAACCTCTGGTAACGAATGCTTCCGAAGATGAACAAATCAGTTCCCGACCACGAGATCCGCCAAAATTTTGCACCTGGTCACGACCACAAGATCACGTGCTGAACAAACACAGCCCCGGCCATTTCCCCCTTCTGCTTTGTATGTGCCAATAGTTTCCCACTTTCTGTTTGTGTATTGTGTACCTAACAAAGAGGCACATGTCCCTTTAATCAGTCTCGGTCAGACGTGCGTTCATTGCCTGTACAGTAACCTCCTCACTTCCTTAACGCCAGAAGTCGATCCATGCAAAGTTACTTTGCGGATTGTTTAAACTGAAAACTCATTAAAAAAATGTTCACTGCATTTTTTTGTTGGGTTTCTCTGCATTTTTGCTCTATAAGCTTCATTTTGGGTCCCAAGAAAGTGGAAATAGTAGTGAGAGTAAGAAGCCTAAGCGTATAATGAGTTGAAATGAAGAAAGAAATAATCTCAAAACATGAGAATCACTACTGTATCCCTCCGCCGCCACTTCACACGTTTCGCAGCACAAACATTCAGTTCCGGTCAAGTACTCGTGGTGTGAACGTGTCCAACGCATTTTTCGTTGTGTTTCTCTGCTTTTTGGTCTGTAAGCCTTCATTACGGGTCCAAGAAAGTAAAAAGTGGAAATGGTAGTGAGAGTAAGAAGCCTAAGCGGATAATTAGTTGAAATAAAGAAAGAAATAATCGCAAAACATGAGAAGCGCCACCATATCCCTCCGCAACCGTCCACCTACGCCAGCGACTACGTCTCCACCGCAAAGGGAACGTGCCTTAAAATCATGTTTGTTTCATTTAGGTTTATTTTTCTAAAATTAAGGCTATTTTAATTTTATTCTATGTTTTATTGCCACATAAACCCATAATACACTTTAAAAAACGAATCAATGAATGAATCAAGTTTGTGACCAGAGGTTCCACTGTAAACTAAAGTTACAGCTTTACCTATGACTGTTACGAAACACTGGAGCCTCCTTTCATAGATATTAAATATAAAAATGTCTCCTTACAGAAAACCCTGCCATATCAAACATGACCCACATTTATGTGGAGCATCTGCCTTGAATACAATGGTACTATACAAACCAAAATTTATTACAGTAAGTACACTGATACAGACCTGAATTGCAGCTGTATACTGTCAGAGCTGCAGTTAAAGAAAATCAACACCGCCGTGGTGTACTGAAATACATATATGCACAGGATGTATTATTTGTCCTCAAATTAGTTTGTCTGTTTGTTACTTACTAAATATACAGTATATTGCTCTAATATTTTTCAAAATATAATAACAGTGATCTCTTCTTACTGAGGTAGGTAAATGGAAGAACGCGCCAGTTTGTCTCCAGAAAAGTGATTCTTTGAAGTGGATCCTTTGACTGACCTGTATGTTCTCTCAAAATAGAAAGGTCTTATGTTCATTAGTTTAAATGTGACCCCGTGTAATTTTTTTTCCGGAGAAGTCAAAATTGGCCGGCTGCGATGTTAGTAATTTAGTTTGCTGAGTAAAGCTCCTGATAAAAGGCCTGAGGCTGGCATTTGGAAAGTTTTCTGATCTGATTTTGCTTTTGCTATTGGATTAAATTCCTGAAAAGGAAATTAATAGCTAGCCTTCAGGAGACAGCCCAGCACAGGAACCCAAATCTAAACGGTTAACTGTTTGAAAAGCAGGCCATGTATGAAGAAAGAATAGGCCAAAATATTTGAATTCCAGTACTGTAGACATTACTCATTGTATAGTAATTCTGCTGACTTTTAATTACATAAGGGCAAAGGCATGGGAAAATCCTTTATTACAACCTAGGCTTCAGTTTTAGTGGAGATTTGCTTCTAGAAACTAGACCAATAATAGTTTTGTCCTGGACGTATTTATTTTTAACTTGTGCAGTGCTGCTTGAACTCCTTTCTCTCTCCAAAGTCTGCATGCCACTTTAGTCTATTTATTTATTTAAAATTAATTTTTCATTCTTTTCCCTTTGGTCAACCCCTCACTGTTATTTGCTCCTCAATCAGTAACCAATATTGCAAGTGCTCTTGACTGTTCCACAGATTACAATAACCCTTGGATACCAAGCCATCATGAAGTAAAGTATGGCCACCTACCGTTACTTTCACCAGAGGTCAATGGCAATCACTACCTCAATTTGGTGCAGAATGCACATCGCCATTATAGTCCTCTAATGCCCCAACCTCAGCAGCAGAGGCAGCCCACCAGTTGGGTGGTAGACCTCATTGAGCATCCCGCTGCTTGTATCCCACAAGCCCCACGAGCAGGTCAGCTGAGGCGCCTGGAGCAACACCAGCTCCATCTTCGCCACATCCTGCAGCGGCAGGAGCAAGAAAGACAACAGCGCCTGTGGCTGGAGCAAGAGAGGCAGCGACAGGAGCTCCAGAAGCAGCTTGCGAGGCAACAAACACTGCGGCAATGGCAGAAGCAAGAAAGGCAGAGGCTGGAACGGCAGAAACAGTTGGAGAGGCAACGCCAGGAGCTGCTGCAGCTTCAGCTTCATCAGGAGAACAGGCAGCGCCGGCAGCTCTTGCAGTGGCAGCTTGAGCTAGAGCAGCGACTTCAAAGGCATCAAAAAGCACAGTCAACAAAGCGTATTTCCCCATCTCATGGACTCTGCACCATCTATGAAGCCTTGGAGACCAGCATGGATGAAGATGTTGATAAGAACAGTGTCTCAGTGAGAAAAGATTTTAGAGGGCAGGAGAAACCAGCCAAGCTGGCTATGCACCTAACAAATAGAAACTTCCTCCAGGCACCTCAGTGTGAGCATGACTGGAATCCCAAGATGGATTTGGTGCAGAAGCTTATCAACCAGGCCTTGCTGCTGGAAGGTGAGGATGGCTGTCCACCACTGCTTTACCTGCCTGGGCAAGAAGGGGGCACCCTCAGCCCTCTGGAGAGAAGATTTTGGCCCCAGATCCTGCACCAACTTAGCCATGTTTCGGCCACCATCACCTCTGTTAGTAGTTACTCCCCCACACGAGGAAACTCACCACAGGGGGACTGGACCATTGTTGAGCTTGAAACGTACCACTGAGAAATTTGCTCAGACCTTCTAAACCGAGTCATGTACCGTATTAGTGATTTTAAGTTTGTCTTTTTGCATAGTCCAAAGTACTTCTCATAAAGTCTCAATATATTTATAATAATGTTATGACACTGGCAACCATGCACATGATTCTGTAGCCAACTGACCAGCCCCCATCATTCCCATTTATCAGTGGTAAGGAACCATGACAGGACAACAGCCGAGCCAATATTATTTGAGTGAATTTCTTAGCATTTACATGATTGCATGAGTTCCTGCAATGCAGGTAGAAGTGGATCAGGTACAAAACTGGATCTCCAGCAGACAGGGGTGCTTTGTTCAGAAACTGACCCTGATGAAGGCTTGAGGTCGATTAACACAGACTGTGCATGTAAGAATAGGCTAAACTGTCCATTTGTACCTAAACCTTGGTATTCCAATGTATATTAATAGATCTGAGACAGTACCAACCCATAGGTTGTGTAATGATTGGTCTATATCTTTCAGTGAACACCTTCTGACCTATGCGAATCTATAATTTAATGTGCGTATAATGGACCTACCGGTATGTAGGGAAATGCACATGGATCAAAAAGACTTATGTGATCAAAAAGATGTGTGTGAATAATGTGAATTGTGTCTGGTTGTTTTCTGCCACCTGTCAAAGAGAATTTGTTTTGAAAAACGTAGTAGCAAATAGTTCTTTTTTTATTGTTGCCCTTTATGGTTGAATTGGATCATTGGTTTCGTGAGATCCTCGAGTCTATTAAGCCCATCGAGTTTGGTTTATAAGAAAAGACACACGGACACCGAAGGCTTACGAGCACTTCAGACACAACGACGGCACTAATGACTATGGGGGTGAAGAAAACAAGATGCTATGGATGCACCCTCTCTCTCTTTCTCTCTTTTAGAAAAGGGGGGTTTCTGTTCTATGTCCTTTCCCAACATTCCACAACCATTACCTCATTTCCTGGGACCCTTTGCCTCAATAGGTTTCCCGGAGTTACCGATGATGTCATGGCAACAGTCTGAAAGACACAAGAGATGGAAACAAAGCCTCAGAAAGAGAGAATGGGCTACAGACTGGGGGCTGATCCCAAATCAGACCCTACACCCCAAAGGCCCTTCAGTTATGTCCCAGTAGGCCGAGTAGTTACAGACCAAACTTACTCATTAGATTACTCTTGGACTTCTCCTGTTTTGAACTATTTAGTTCCCTAAGACTTCCATGTAGCATTTTGTACTGTTTTAGTAAAAAGAAATTCCAGACCTGAAGTGTTTTTTTAAAATATGTGAATGAGTCTTTAATACTTCATTAATAAATAACTCATTTCTAAGAGAAGTTACACGATCTTGTATTGCGTATGCTGACCTCATCCAGTTAGCTACATGTTTGCTAACCACCCCATGTGGAACAATCACATCTATTTCATACGTGATTATATGAAGGACATGTGATTATGAGCAACATGTGAAGGTGCATTTCAACACGCCACTTGTCGTCCCATGAATCCAAGTAACCAGTTGACCAGTTTGTAAATAACATGACAAACAAAAGCCCACGTCCTTCACGCGCTTACTTTATCACTTACGTTATAGCACCTAAAAATAGTCCCTCACCAGCCTCTTTTTTATTCTCTTACTTGAAGCTAACAAGACAACCAACCCAACACACAAAAAACCCCACACCTGTCTCACTGCTGAGCAACCACACTGTGTCCTGTTTCAGAAAACAGAGCACTAACTGGAGACTCCTTTATTATATGTTTAATAAATGCTTCATAATTCAATATAAGTCGTGATTACCTTGTAGGAATTTCAATGGCTCAATGCGCTCTCAAAAGTTATTTAATGCTGGGGGGGATCTGTAACATTACCACACGTTCATCTCCGTCTTACGTGGGAAACGTTACTAGGCAGGCAATTCTGTGTTTCATGTTGTAAAATGAAGCAGATCCATTTTTACACACTGCTCATTTTATAATTTATGCTATTTTCTTTGTTCAGTTAGTCCCCCTTCAAGCTGTGCAGCACAAAGACGCCAAGCCCTTTGTCAGCATTTCTCCTGTTACCACTCTGCCACCTACAGGCTAAACATTGCTAGGACATTGCATCCCTGAGCTCTGGTCTGTGGGTACAGATCCTCTAACTCTGAGAATCCTAATCCTGATCCTGGAGTATTCCCTGTCCTGCACCTTTCAGCATGTTCCCTGATCTAAGCCTGGTCAAATGGGTGCATTAGGACAGGAGGCTCTCTTGGACCAGGGTTTGGAACCTGTGGCCACACTATATGTACTGTTTTAACACCTCAGCAATCCAATGTGTTCATTTAAATTACTGCTAAAATGTTCAGGTGAAGTTTCTTACTCCAGTTTTCCTGTGACAGGTAAAACGATTTCAGCAATTTATCTTGATCCGTGTTTAGCACATTGTATAGAAGACGATATTTTGCAAATTCCCAACAAATGTGGCGTGAAAGACAGAGCATGCTTTTAAAAAAAAAAAGGTAGATAATTTACACTTTCTGTAAAGTTGGCTCCAACATTAGCCAGCTAACATAGTTAGCCATTAACATTAGCCAGCTAACGTAGTTAGCCATTAACATTAACCAGCTAATGTAGTCATCCACTAACATTAACCAGCTAATGTAGTTATCCACTAACATTAACCAGCTAACGTAGTTAGCCATAAACATTAACCAGCTAATGTAGTCATCCACTAACATTAACCAGGTAATGTAGTTATCCATTAACATTAACCAGCTAACGTAGTTATCCACTAACATTAACCAGCTAACATAGTTATCCACTAACATTAACCAG
>JAQLOM010000021.1:1516869-1528947 GCA_030068315.1 Chrysichthys thysi
ACCGTATGCACTTATGCCCCCCATACCATCAGAGATGCTGGCTTCTGAACTGAACGCTCAGAACACGCTGGAAGGTCCCAGGTATGGGGAAGCGGAGACTGAGACACAAAAGGCGAACTTGAGGTGTGAGACAGGACTTATTTTGCTTTTCAGCATGCAAACATGGACACACACACACAGCTTTTCAGTCGAGTGGCGTTCTTCCTTCCACCGCTCACTGCAGAGAATAAAAAGACACAACATTAATCATCCCCAGGTGTAATCACTCACCACTCACCTTCCCCGACTTCTCTCCCCGCCACACAGCAGCGCTCAGCCATGCCCTCACTGCCACAATAAGATAAGTAATAATAGATAAAGAGAGGAGGTACACATACACTGAAACCTACTTATAAGAAATTAGGACTACTCCATATGTTCTTGTGTATGTTCTGCTTGCAGAAGAAGGTCCTGGTCATCCATTCGCTGCTGTGTCACTGTGATCTGTGCTGTCCCGACTACCCGGTGAGTCCCGAAGCCTGTGTTTCTCCAGTGATTCTAAACTTTGTGTAAATGGTTCATTGTGTCCCAGTGTCTCAGTGTTATTTATTTCATTTCCTCAACCAGCTGGATAAGTTTGAAGATGATTTGTGCTTCACTTTACAGGACCAAGAACTTGGGTGAGTAAAAGTGAAAACCAGAAAGGGGGTCACGGCCTGAACGAGTGATATTGGATTTTTTCGGATGACTCGCCCAAACGAACGAACAAACTAAAAGTGAACTGATCAGTGATTCGTTAGTCTGACTCTTGGTCTTTCTACTACGGTCTTATTCTGTACACACTAGTGTCCCGAGTCATTCGTTAGTTCTCTCGTTCATTCCTCGCCACCTCCTGGCTTCTCAGAGAAAGAAGCCAAAAGCTAAAGACCGGTTGACTTACTGAGATGTGAATCAAAACATCTGTAAATGACCATGTGAGCCTGGAGCAAGAGGAGGAAATTTAGATGACTGAGAACGCGATACAGCATCCAAACCTATTGGTTGTATCTGGAAATGCTATTAGAGAATGAGCAAACCGGTGACCTGCCTTCTTTTATTTGTATTTGTTTGTCATTTCAATGAACAAAACAGCTCTTTAAAGGCAAGGCCTACCAAATGGACACGCAAGCACAGCGGAAACATAGTACACTATTTACATAAATCTTGTTGTCTATAGAAATTTTCTGTACTATTTGAAATAGCCATGCAATAAAAACAATTTAAATGATTTAACAAAACAGCACACAGTTAATAATTTATTGTTAGTTAGTGGAAATCCAAGATAGAAAACCTGTAGAAAACCGTACTTTCATAAACGGGACATCACCACAGAATGAGTCCAGTGTTGCAAAAGTTCGTTCAGAGATGCAGCAATTTGAAACGACAGTTCTCGTTTTACCGTAAATACATTCCTTAATCTGTAACGTATCCATCACCAAAATATTCTGCTGTAAAACAACCTGTAATTATGACTCTGTGGGTCATGCATTCATTTCAATTTACCCATCAAAGTTTACAGCTGATATTTGATGTTGTTCATTTATCTTCTGCTGCTTAATCCTGTTCCGGGTCGCGGTGGAAGCTGGAGCCAATCTCAGCTGAGTTCGGGCGAGAGGCGGGGTTACACCCTGGGCAGGTCACCAAACCACAGCACGGCGACACACAGAGACAGACAACCATTCACACTCACATTCACACCTACGGCCAGTTTAGAGTCACTAATCAGCCTAATCCCCTCTGTGCATGTCTTTGGACTGGGGGAGGAAACCGGAGTACCCGGAGGAAACCCACACGGACACGGGGAGAACATGCAAACAAGGCGCCCAGGTCGACCCTGAGGATCGAACCCGGTACCTTCTTGCTGTGAGGCGATAGTGCTAACCACCTGATATGCCTGATTTCTCTGGATTGGCTGCACCACATTTAACCCTGTTTGAAACTTAAACTGTATTTTTTAAATTTGTTTATTCATCTATTTATTGATTAGTTTATTCATTCATTCGTTTGTTTGTTTTCATTCATTTGTTTGTTTGTTTGTTTATTCATTCATTTATTTATTTATCCACATTTTATCCTTATAGTGAGTTATTTTGATGCCCCCACAGGTTTAGAGTACACAGTAAACCAGCTTATGGTGGAAACTCCCCCCGCCTGTTAGCACAGGGTGAATTTAACGGTAATGCAGTGCTCATTTCAGACATGTACCTGATGCTCTGCTGTTCTCAAGGTTTAAGTTTGATCACAAGGAAAACGAACGAATCGCGTGAGCTAAACGACTCGAGGGATAAAACTGCACCATGGCGGTGTCGGTCTTCCCGGAAGTGCTCTCCGAACCAACCGAGCTTGTCTCTAAAGTGCACAATCTGGCAACACACCGAGCCCGCGATTTCCACCAGCATCTGTGACTGACGGGTTCCAGTAACCAATCACAGCGCAGCGGGGTACAGCTCTCGCGTTGTTGGGCGTCTGAATCATCCAATGGGAGCGCGTTTTCATGGAGAGGGCGGGTACTTCCGGGTTGCCGTATAAACCCGAGGCCTGCGCGTGTGCTCGTAACAGCTTTCCGCCTTCTGCTCCGGGTTTAATCAGTGTTCAGGTAAGACTGCGGCGTTTCACTGAAACACTAACCACAGTTAAACCCACATATATACATGTAATTCATCTGTTTATAAGTTCATCTTCGAGGTTTTGTGTGAACGAAAACGACCCCGCGCGGTTCCCCTCAGAGCGCGTGAGCTGTGTGAAGCGCGTCTGTTAGCCCGGTGGCCAAGTCAGGCTAATTAGCTTAGCGGGATGTTTAGCTTAAAAACTGCTCGCCTTCAGCATTATTCTTTAATATAACGTGTTTAGGTAGCTCGCTGCTGCTACTACTACTAATGACATAAATAAGAGAGTAATAAAGCATTGGATAGAAAAAGATTTAAAAGTCTAAACCGTTGCTAAGTGTTCGGCTAAACCCCGTTTAGCTGTTAGCAATGATGGTGGCCTCATTGTTCAGCTAACACGGCTTCTGTTTATCTCTCTCTCACGTGCACGCGCGCGCCGCCCCGCACAGTGGGGTCGTTATTAAAGTAGTAGATTTGTACGGTGATATAATATAATATTCAGCCATCAGCGCGAATAAGTTAAAAGTTCAAACCCCAGGAGAGGTGAAGAGCCCTAGGTAGGGTGTTGGATAAGGGTCCTTTAATGAGTCTCCCTATGTAGTGTACAGGGGGAAGGGGGAGGGGCGGGTATTGGACACTCAGTCACGACTAGTTTGATGCAGAAGAACAGCAGGAGGTCTGGAACATCCTCTGTGATGGGGGAAACCTGACACCTTCAGTAATAAGGCTTAATGTCTGCTACTGTTATTACTGTTTAAATAAGTTCAATCCAATAAATGATTGGATTGATCTGATCTTGGACATAATTGGGTTTATAATCTGTAGGGTCGTGTTTGTTGTCGGAGTGACGTGGGTGCTTGGATCAGAGATTCTTACTGCGACCTGTCATTCATTCATTCATTTATATAATGTGATGAGAGTTTTCAGCCCACACGCAGGGACGTTGAGCTGACACTCCTGACCTGGAGCAGGAATCGTATTGTTAAACGGACTTGCTCGCTCTTTCCAGGGTCTGGTTTGTTGTTTTGGTTTGTTTATTTGTTTACTCCTGGGCCCCTGCGTTGTGAAGGTGTGTGGCGATGGGTGAGACCTCTGCAAGTTTCCTGTTCGTGATCGCTTCTGGACACATCTCAACGTTTTTGCTTCCTTTTCTTCTTTCTTTAGCCACATGTCTTGCGTGGAAGTTTTAAACACGGTGTGGTTGGTTTTTTGTTTTTTTTTTTTTTTTTTTTTCTTTTCTTGTTTTCTTTTCATTCTTCTAGCCGAGGCCAGTTCTGGTCCTTCACGTACGCGGTGACCGTGCGAACGTGGAATGGATCAATTAAGAGACTTTAAACTATAGATACTTGAGGAAAATATCTTCAGCTTCACGCTGCGGTTTGTGATCTGTGGCCGGAGAGGGTCCATGCGTTGTCGCACGCAAGGGAGTGTCCACGGGGTCAAGCTCGATGACCCGCTGCTTAGTGTGGAAGGTTCCTGGGAGACCGACCCCTGTGGCTTCAGGAACGTGTTTCCCGCTGAGATTTAACCCAATCAGAATGTCCATAACGATTGTCCGTGTGGCGAGTCACAGCCTACGTTCGTTTTCCTGATGTCTCACGATCGCTTAGGATAAAGCTGCGCTTTAAAGATCGGAACTGGTTTAGTCGGTCCCAGTTGAGCAGGTTTTCCCGGGAACGCCATGGTGTTGTAGGTTCCATGTTCTCGCGAAACCGGAATTTTATTTATTTGTATTTTGTTTGTTTCTTTTTCTCTTTCTCTCCGTCCCCTGTGATTCTGCATCATCCTGCAGTTCAGCGGGGTTGGCGTGAAAGTTATCCCCTGTTGGATATTAAAACAAGCAGCAGGATGTAGTTCCAGGTCTGTGTGCGTGTTTTACAGGGTGTTTTTGTTTTTTGGGAAGCAGCTACTATGCCTGGATTTCTGGTTCTTTTGATAACCACAGCAAGTTTTTCCTCTCCACAAGAACAATGAAACCACAAGAGTCTTAGCTTGTAGCCCTGCTGATTAGTTTTTTGAAAGCTGTGTGTGTTGATGGAGCACATAGTGTGAACTGCGCTTGATTGAGTTTAGACTCCACCTCATTTGTGTGTGTGTGTCCAGCATGGCCGAGAATGACGCCGATAACGAGCTGTTGGACTATGAGGAGGACGAGGAGCCTCAGGGAGCGCCGGAGAGCGCCACGCCCGCCGGGAAGAAGGAGGTGAAGGGTTCCTATGTCTCCATCCACAGCTCCGGCTTCAGGGACTTCCTGCTGAAGCCCGAGCTCCTGAGGGCCATCGTGGACTGCGGCTTCGAGCATCCGTCAGAAGGTAGAGCTCAGATCAGGACGTTCTTCCATTATTGAGAAATTGTGTAACTGACACTGAGGAGCTGATGTGGGGTGTGTGTGTTTCAGTGCAGCACGAGTGTATCCCCCAGGCCATCCTGGGAATGGACATCTTGTGCCAGGCGAAATCGGGTATGGGGAAGACGGCGGTGTTCGTTTTGGCCACGCTGCAGCAGATTGAGCCCGTGGACGGACAGGTACGTCTCCCGCTTGTCCCTCGTGTGTCAGGAAGCTTACAGTAAGTCTGGCTGTTTGTGACGCCGTGTGTCTCTCCCGTCGTCCAAGCAGGTGTCGGTGTTGGTGATGTGTCACACGCGTGAGCTGGCCTTCCAGATCAGCAAAGAGTATGAGCGCTTCTCCAAGTACATGCCCACGGTGAAGGTGGCCGTGTTCTTCGGCGGCCTGCCCATCAAGAAGGACGAGGAGGTGCTGAAGAAGAACTGCCCGCACATCGTGGTGGGGACACCGGGACGCATCCTCGCCCTCATCCGCAGCAAGACACTCAGCCTCAAAAATGTCAAACACTTCGTCCTGGACGAGTGTGATAAGATGCTGGAGCAGCTCGGTACGCTGGGGCTTTTCCTCAGGAGGTTTAGAAGTTCGGGGAGCTGTACTTAAAGTCTCTAAGATCTTTTGTTTGTCTGCATGATTAAGGTTTACTCTCTCTTCCTCCTCCCCATCTGTTTCTTTCTATCTTGCTGGCTATTTCTCTCTCTCTCCCCCTCTCTCACTCTCAGATATGAGGCGTGACGTGCAGGACATCTTCAGGCTCACCCCTCATGAGAAACAGTGCATGATGTTCAGCGCCACCCTGAGCAAAGAGATCCGGCCGGTCTGTCGCAAGTTCATGCAGGATGTGAGTGCTCTAAACCGACCTCAGTGAGGAAGTCGCAGACCTTTACCACGCTGCTGGACCGGGACAGGAAATGACCTCATAAGCGAGCCTAGGGACTCGTAGCCTTTGCGAGTTTAAAACAGCGCTGTTATGTTAAGATGTTTAGGTTTTATTTTTCAGAACATGGGGGTCCTCGGGTTACGACACAGCTCCGTTCCTACACCAGTGACGTAACCCAGATTTTGGTGTAAGTGGAAACACACCCTAGTCTAAGTCCCGTCCCGATCCTAACACAGGTGTACAATCGTCATCTAGAACATAAAAACACAACTAAGCCACAGAAAAAGTTAAAGGAGATAAAGATCCTGTCCTGTACACGGCACTGTAGGAACAGAAACACTGACATCCGATATCCGTGGCTGTTTCTCCCTTTTCTGATCACTGTACAATGTCGAATTTCACTTCCATCCTGATGGCTTTGCTCTTCGTCAACGCACGACCATCTGAAGACTCTGACATTTGTTTAGGGCCGAAAAGTCACCAAGCAAAGCAACACAAACGGAACACACACTTTTTTTTTTTACAGTCAACTTGGCCGACTTCCTCACTTATACGCCGCGTTACTGCGTATCCTTCTGCCGAGCGCAACCTAGTTCGCCCACGTAGTCCGGAAGTACGATGCTAACAGCATAAACCCAAACACTCGCCTCAATTGTTTAACGTTTTTATGGAAGTAGGCATCGTGAACCCACCGTAAAATCGAGACTGTTGTAACCCGAGGACCTCCTGTATCTTATTTGTCCTCCATTTCTCATCCTGTTTTTTTCCCCTGACGACCAGCCGATGGAGGTGTTTGTGGACGACGAGACGAAGCTGACGCTGCACGGCCTGCAGCAGTACTACTGCAAACTGAAGGACAGCGAGAAGAACCGCAAGCTCTTTGACCTGCTCGACGTCCTCGAGTTCAACCAGGTGAGAACGCCGCACAGATGAAGGCGCCGTGTGTGTGCGCGCGCGCGCGTGTGCGCATGCTGTAATTCCTGTTTTTGTCCTGCAGGTGGTGATCTTTGTGAAGTCAGTGCAGCGCTGTGTGGCTCTCTCTCAACTGCTGGTGGAGCAGAACTTCCCGGCCATTGCCATCCACAGGGGCATGGCTCAGGAGGAGAGGTACACACACACACACACACCCCACCACTACCACGTGCTCAGAGCTGCATCGAACCGGTTTAAGCAGGTTTCAGAAGTCTTTCCTGTGGTTAATTTCACCGTCACCCATTCGGCTTTTCCTGCTGCGCGCCAGATCACACGCAGCCTGTCGTGTTTTTAAGATATCGCAACTTGTAAACTCCTCCATCCTGATTGGTCAGGAGAAGATCTAAGGAAATGTGTCTGCTGCACAGGGCTTTACTTCTGACTGTTCCTGGAGACTCGTCCCGTAAACCCAGATTTAACGATGCACTCCAGACGTTTCCCGTATCAGGAGGAGCGTGATATTGTAGAAGAGCTGGTGTTCAAGAAAACTAATCAATGCCTTCTGACCAGTCGGATTGGAGAATGATTTGGATGTGTGTTGCCAAGGTTCACTTGAGTCATGATGTTTATAGAGGAGAAGGTCACCTTCAGAGCGGAGGGGAAAAAACCACCAGGAAAAAGGACAGTGTGTTCCACATCACTTTCCACTATTTCACAGAGCTGTTTGAGCGCCGTTCAGGTAAACAACCTGGAGTGAAGAAGTGCGTAAGGTTGTCCGTCTCCCCGCAGTACAGATGCTGTTCTGTCTCCCAGCAGAGAGAACGCTCGAGTGTGTCCTCAAAGACTCACAAAACATATTAACGATGGCAAATTAAATAAACAGGAAATATCTCCTGCTGTGCTTTAACTGCGTTGGGGTTTGTTTGTTTTTTTCCAGGCTGTCACGCTACCAGCAGTTTAAGGACTTCCAGAGGAGGATCCTGGTGGCCACCAACCTGTTCGGCAGAGGGATGGACATCGAGAGGGTCAACATCGTCTTCAACTACGACATGCCCGAGGACTCGGACACGTACCTGCACAGGGTGAGACTCGGCCCACGTCTCATCTTAACGACGGGCTTTCTCACTAAGATGAACTAAAAATAAATCTGAGGTGCTTTCTGTACAACGGCCGAAGTCGAGCGGTTCCCACAGGGCAGAAGGCCACGATGATTACAGTGGTATAAAATAGGACCGGTGTATAACGTACGCATAGAGTCATCGATGTAAAAATCCAATAAATATTCCTTTCACAGATTAAGTGGATTAGAGAGCAGTGTTGTTGCATTGTGGGAAAATAATTCACATTTGAGGCGATGTGAAATATCTCCACATGAAGCACAGGAGTCTGGATTTTAGTTGTGTGCAGCATTTTTTATTAGTAGTGTTAGTATGGATATTAACATTCATACACTCGCTGTGTATCTTCTGTGCTTGTGGAACATTTTAACCCTTTCAGTGCGGGAGTTGACTAAAGTCGACATGGGGTTTGGTGCTACAGCCATGCATACACCTCAACAAAATTAAATAGTTCAATTGTACTCGCTAGGCGGCGACACTCGAGGTAATTTTTAGTAATATCCTGTTCCTGTTGTGTGTCAGAGTTCTATCTGGAGCACGGTGTTGACAAGCTGTATTACGATGTGCTGTAAAAATGCCACGGAAAGGAAAGTGTAGCAAGGAGGAGGCTCTGAAATTAGTGCTGGATGATCTATCTGACCTGTCTGACAATGATTTTGACGATGCGGAGATGGATAGCGAGAGTGAAACCGAAACTGCGAGGGCTTCCAGCGATCTTGAACCTGGCCCCGCAGGGCCGTCTACAAGGGAAAAACTCGTCAAGGTTCCAATCGTTCTGCTGCATCATGTAAAGAGAACACCACCTGAGCACTTTCTACTGGTGCAAAGTCAAAGCGACGGCCCGAATTTACGCACACAATATTCACCACTGGACGAAAGTGAAAACATTTTTTTCTAGCACCGAATGGAAAAGAAACCTTTTTTTTTTTTTTAGTGATTTCATCCTCAGTGACGTTGCACACACTCACCAGCTCCACTTTTTTCCCTCCGCCATCGTGAATGTTGTCCTAACCTGCATGTCACAGCACACATGCTGACCTTGTGTTGGAAAGTCTCCTGAATCTGTGAGACTGTCTCACAGACCTGAGCTTTCTGTGTGTTTGAAGGCAGCATGAGAACGCGGTCTCAGTGGAAAAGCCTTGTTGTGCAAGAGTAGCATTCAACTCTGTCCCAGATCTCCTCATCTGTTGAAGGTTTCCTCACGTTGACTCTGCTCTCCTCGTCAGGTCGCCCGTGCCGGTCGATTCGGCACTAAAGGTCTGGCTGTGACCTTCGTGTCTGACGAGACGGACGCCAAAACGCTGAACGACGTGCAGGATCGCTTCGAGGTCAACGTGGCCGAGCTACCGGAAGAGATCGACATCTCCACCTACAGTAAGATCTCAGTCTCTCTCTCTCCTGGATCAGAGGAGTACTCGTTCATATGAGATGGGTTTATAGCTCCTGGTTCCACCCTGAACACTATTGGTTGTTTGGGTTTTTTTTTGTCTCTCTCTCTCTCTCTCTCTGTGTGTAGTCGAGCAGTCCAGATGAGTCGTGGCGTCGTGTCGTGCCTGAGGTCCACCAGCTTGCAGGCGAACCCGTGGTCATGTTGTCCGTTGCCTGGCTGCTGGAGGCGCCGCCTCCGGTGCATGCTGTTGGTTTTAAAGTCCTGCACCATGACACTGTTTTTAACTTTTTACTGTTTGTCTATCGGAGTGGGAGGAAGGGAGGGGAGGAAAACATGTCAGCTTGGGTATTTGTTTTGTTTTTGTTTTTTGACCCAAATCATCATTTATTTGTTGTTTTTGTTTTAAAGGAATTAAAACTTTTTATACAGTTGCAGTTTATTGCGTCGTTGCTGTTTGACTGCCCCCGTTAACGCCAGCCTCGCCCAAGCGCTTTCCTGACGAGTCATCATGCCCGGGTTTTAGTGAAGTGAGTGATGAGCATCGGGGACTAGTTTAGATTTATGGTTTAAATCTCAATCCTGGTGACTTATGGTCCTTTTGTTTTTTTATATATATATATTTTATTTTATTTTTTTTGCTGTAAATTTAGCATTGGGTTGAAAAATAAACAAAAAATTGGAGAAAGATGTTCATGCTCCAGTTTGTCATTTGGATCCGTTAATGAAAGCTGGAGCCAAACATGGTGCTTTATTTCACTTTAAAAAATGAATTAATAATAATGAGTAAGTTAAACTTGGGGAAATGAGATGTTTCTCCCCACAGCGCTGCTGTTGTGCATCCTGATTGGTGTTGAAGGTGATTTTCTAAACCGGCAGCACTGACCAGGGCGAGTGTGTATTAGTGCACTTGTGTCATGTTATTGTCTCTATAGCAACAGCTTGTGTACGGCGGTCATGTTGGTTTCTGTAGAGGAATCTGTTCCTGGAAGGAGTCTCCAGTGTCAGCGTAAAGCTGTAATTTTAAGTTTTCCAACATCTTTGGGACGAGAGGTATCTATGCTTCGTGATGTCATGGTGGTTTCTTGTGTTTGTGATGTGTCTATTGATTGATCATTTGCTGTTTTGTTTTGGAGGGGGGATTCGGGAGTGAGGATTAAATGTAACTAGAAACAGATTTTAAAACAAGTCCAGCACGAAGTTGTTTTTGTAATCAGGAAACTTTTTTTCTTTTTTTTTTTTATATCCTTGGTGAATTGGTTATAAGTACTTTGGGGAAAGTTCTGCAGTTGTCCAGGGACAGTTTTGTTCATCACTTCAACAATACTCTAATTTATGGTTCAAGTCTCTGTATGAACCTTTCTCCTGTCACTAATAATTTAAAACACAAGATGAGAAGAGTGATCTGGTCCTTGTCAGCTCTAGTAATACTGATCTGTCTATTTTTACCCCTCTGTGTGGGTGTGTGTGTGCGCGCACGCATGTGTGGCATCTTAGCCTTGCTACGGCAATAATCGCTTAATAAGAAAATAGTTTTATAGATCTGACTAGATTAAAATGCTTAAGTAAGTAACGGATCTCATTACAATGGATTTACTGCACGCACACACACAGTGGTTATGTGTGGCGTGTGTGAGTGTGTGCTAAAAAAGAGCTCCAGGACTGGATTCCTGTTCAGATCACTGAAAAATGGTGATGTGTCGATGGTTCCTGACTGTGTGCCACGTTCGGAAGAAAACTCCCGTATCCGTTCACTGGAATAATCAGAGGTGGTAAAACAACTGGAGTCTGTTTTTTTTTTTTTTTCCATAAGTAAACTCGTCTTTTACTCCTCTAAATCAATTCTTTGATGATAAATTCTTTGCAAGTCCAAGGTGAAAAAAGTGGAAACTTAATTTAAGTAAGAGTGTAAAAGGAAAATTACACACAAAACACAAAAGAAGGACAAAAAAAAAGTCTGATTTTAGTTCCTGGGTTCTAGTTCCTAGTGCTTCCTTCACCGCAGGAGTGTGTGGAAATGTTAGCTACCCGCTTTGTTCCTCATCTCTGACATGTGAGCTAGCATGAAACCGTACAGACTAGCTGGATGCTAATATCTAGCTGTCAGAATCCACACTAGTAGGCATTTAGATCGACTCCTTGATGCTAACAAGTCATCTTGTATCTTTAGAAATCTACAATTATAGACGAATGTGTTGAGTTTGAGAAAGTAGACACTTCTGAAATGTAAAAACAAGTACAGATGACTAAATTCAGACATAATGAGAACGGTATATGAACGGTACATTTCAGATGCTAAGCGCTGAACGAGCTGCGTGTGAGTTTTAACCAGCGCACAGAACGTCGTGGTTCTGGGTGCCTTCCCAATGATCCACACTACTGCTCAGTGCTCAGACTATTTGCTCAATAAGGTGTGTGTGTGTGTTTAAAACGATGTCTCGTGTGTTTACATATGATTATCGATATAAATAAAAGTATAAAGCTAGGACAAATACACCATATTACAAAAAAACCTGCTCTCTCAGATATACATCAACACCAAGAACATGAAAAAGCAAACTACAGGGAAAATTTAAACACCTGGTTTACAAAGAAGAAAACGCACGTTACGGCAGCTTTAAAGCACTACTCTGATGAAAAATCAAATGCATGCGGACATCTCAAAAGTAAATACACCCCCCCATTAGGTTTTATCTATGCGGACACCACCTGGTGCGCCAAACTTGTTAATATCTGATTGTTCATGTCAGATTACAGGATATTAATAGTTTAGAGCGACTCGCCATGCGGCGAACACCAGAAGCCAAAGAGTT